>VYXC01011106.1:1413765-1579431 GCA_013397175.1 Platysteira castanea | reverse complement strand
TCGCAGGGCCGTGGCCGCCCCGCCGAGCAGATGGAGATTGGGCCGCTGCAGCGCATAGCGCGCGAGCCCGACGTCGAGCTCTTCAAGGGCTACCACAGCTACGCCGTCCGGACATCCCCGGTCACCCCCGCCACGGACTATGAGGAGGAGCAGTTCCCTGAGAATGAGCCGCCCTCCCCGGAGCCCCGGGGGGAGCCCCAGCGCCGGGGGGGCACGCCTGGCCCGCCACAGGGCCGGGAGGAGAAGCCGTCGCTTGTGGCAGAGGCCAAGCCGGAGCCGCCTCGCCCCAAGGAGCCGCAGCAGCGCCCCAGCCCCGAGCGCAGGGCCGGGGGCCGGGCCGAGCCCGCGGCCGACAGGAAGACTGAGGCCAGGGCACCAGGCCGGACGGAGCCCAAGGCGGGGGCCAGGCGCGGCCCGGCCCAGGCGGCAGTGGTGGCAGCACAGAAGGCGGAGGAGTGCGAAGAGGTGACGTGGGGCATCCCTGGGAGCCCCCTGGGCCTTTTGCCTTTTCTTTGTTGTTCCCCATGAGGTCTGGCAGGACCCAGAGGGATGCACAGCCCACAGGCCTCAGGCTGCAGTGGGCCCCGAGTGGTGCTCGGAGGCTCTTTTTGGGACCATAGAGCCCGCTGGAGGAGAGTGTTGGTATCCCCTCTCCTGCCACCTTCCCAGCCTGCGCTGCCCTAGATGCTTGGCCTGACATTCATAATCCTCCTATTTTGACCTCCTCTCTTTACCTGGGCAGATATGCTTTCAGACACATCGTATTTCAAAATTTGCGCAAAACCAGGCATCTTCCGATTAATTTTATACACTTTTCTCACCTTCTTTTCCCACCCCATTACCAGCCAACTTGGATCTGAAAGTTGGGGGAAGAAAAACAGGAAAAGCTTGAGTGTGTTTCTCTTTCACCTGTTACATTTACCTTTTTTTTGCTGTAGGGGTACCTCATGAGCTGAACTGTGGTGTTGAATCGCAAGCCAATTTCCTAGGTTTAAAATATAATCACTGAAATTCAATTTTGCTCTTACCAAATACGGCTGGAAACCCAGACATTTTATTAGCCCTCTGAGTCCCATCTTGCAGCCCTTTGGATGTCAATGATTCCAGTGTGACTTTAGAAAAGCACGGCTTGGAAATACTTTGGTCTGAAATTACAGCAATCTAACATGGGTTCATTTGTTGGGGTTTGGAAATAGATGATCTTCAAGATCCCCTTCCAAACTGAAGCATTCTATGATTCTATGATATTAAAAACGGCAACTTTACAAACATGGGCAATGTGGTGGGGAAGGGAGTTGGGAAGAGCAGCTTGACATGGGATCAGCAGTTCACGTTCCTGTGGTCAGGGTCTCCTTTAATCTGATTTAGCTGCAAAAGAAGCCTGATTTAACCTCCTTCAAATGAATTTGCGGGGAAGAAGTAGGAAGAGGATAGGATAAACATTCCACTAGTTTGAAATTCAGGCTGGTTGTGAAGTGCCAGATTTCAGTGCATCAGGAGGGGGTGATTGTGGTATTTTTGAACAGCAGAGTCAAGCTGTGTCTGTCTCGTCTCCTGGAGCTGTGGGGTGTAATATTCTGTTTTGGGTTTTTCCTTCAGGGACCTAACACAATCGTGATCTGCATGGTCATCTTACTGAACATTGGTCTGGCCATCCTATTTGTACATTTCTTGACATGATGAGCCTCTTGAACAAGGTAAGAAGCAGAATGAGAATTTATCCTCAATTTGTAGATGTCACTGTCTGTTTTAAGCTTGACTCACTTTCCATAAAATGTCATAAAATTCTTGCATGAAATTATTTCGTAATTTCATAAATTTTCTCAAAATTAGGAACATAAACTGTGTTGGTGGGATACAGTCCCACCATACAGTTTTGCCTCCCCAGTACCATGGGTGTATTTCACAGAGGGAGATTTCCAGTGCAAGACTCTGTGATGTTAAATTTGAAATTTGTTTGCTGCAAATATGCTTGAAGAAACACTTTCAATTTGCTGTTCCAGCGTGGCTGCTGCCAGGTAAATAATGCATTGTGGTATTTCTTGTTACTCAGACCAATAAGAGGCAAGAACACATAGAAAATATGAAATTGTGAAATCTGCAGCTTTAATTGCACCAGTGCTAGTTCTTCAGCAATTGTTACTGTGGTTTAGTAATTGTTTTACTAAACATGAGCCAAGATATCTATAAGACTAAGGTTAAATTGGAGCTCACTCAGGCCTTCCACTTGAATTGGGATAAGGGTTTGCATTTGGATTTGGTGGCAATAAAATCTTGTGAGGTTTCTCGTGCCTGCGGGACTTCTACAGACAGGAATGTGTCCTGAGCTTACAGAAGATTTCTGTCACCTTGGGCTCAAATATTTTAAAAAAAATCTGCTGTCGAGGCTGAACCTGACCCTTGAGCCTCATGAGAACGTAATACATGAGGCTCATGTGAACGTAACACAAGAGACACCTCGCAAGCCCCTGTGAGGATGCTGGGCTGCCTTCCTGAGGCCTCCTGGGGGACAAAACTGCTCTGCTGGGCACTGCTTTCTGTCATGTTATTAGTGTCACCCAGCCTGCACAGGTGAAAGCCTTGCAGACAGCTGTGGTAATGTGTTGGTCATGTGTTCTGCTTTCCCTTGACTTTCCCATTTATCTGTGTCTGGGACAGGCGTTGCTGCTGGTGGAGACCTCAGACCTTGGCGGGGATTAAAGCTCAGCCACCTGGAAACACCTAAGAGGAGGACTTGAGATCCCAAGGTTGCACTGCAAACATCAACCTTAAATGAGAGTGTCTGAAGATCAGTTCAGTTTCCTGCTCCCAGGCTGTGGCTGGCCTCTGCAATCTACCAAGGAAAAGCCAGGATTTCTGCACTGTGGTCTCCTCTTCTTTGTATAAAATAGCAGTTGCCTTAAATTATTCTCACCAAAGCCATCAACTGTCCTGCCATGCCAGGGATGAGGGATTTATCTGTAGCTGTAGAAAAATGAGTGAGAAGGTCTCATGCGTGCACACTGATGTGTTTTGTAACTCCCTTGGTTGACTCGGTGTCAGAGATTTTCCAAAGATTATTGTCCATGGCATGGAGATGAAGCAATACAGCAACCAGAATGACTCATGAGAGCCATGCCATGGCTCGGGGTGGACGGCACTGCTCTCCATGCTTGGAAGTCATCCAAAGGGATAAACAAAAAGTCTTTCCTTTCCCCTGTCACCTGGCATCATTTTCCATGTATGGAGGACTGAGAGGGGGAGCAAGTTGAAATTGGGCTTGTTGAAGTGTGACCCGAGTCCTGCCCATGGTGGCCCATGCACCACGGATGGGGCCGCGGGGTGGGGTGTGAGGGACTGCTGGATCCGAGGCTGTTGGTGCCCGTGGGGGTGCTGTGGCTGGAAATGGGGCCTGTTTTGGGACCAGGCACCATCCAAGCACTCTCCTGCCACCAACAGTGCTCTGCACAGAAGCATCTTGCTGTGGGTGGCTTCCCGCTGTAACAGGAAAGGAAGGTGTGGTGAATTTGTCCCTTTACCCCTTTTTTTCTAAGAAAATGTTGTGAGGTACAGTGAAAAGGAGGTTCTTGCTGAAAATGCCTCCCTACACCTGCAGGTTCCTCCTCCTGGTCTGCTGGGCTGCAGGGGGGTCCTGGGCTCTCATTGCACTGAACGAACAAGACTTTCCAGCCAGAGGATGCAGGGTGGCTGTCGTGGGAGAGGTTACCTTATTCCTGAGAGAAAAAAGGTGCAGTGACTGCAGTGTATTTGGGTGTTGGGCTCAGAAGTATGCAGCAGCCAGGCTTTCACCAGTGGCAGAGTACAGTGGGGCAGTTGTAGCTGTTGCTTGTGTGTGCGAGGCTGAGAGGCCTGGGTGATTTGCACCGATTTTCCCAGAGCTGTGACAGGGAGTGACCTTTGGAAGGAGATTTTTCCACCATGATCTGCTCTGATCCTTAGCAGTGTGAGCTTAGAAAGTCGGCACAGATGAAGTTACAGTTTAGTGTGAGGCTGAGTGCTTGGATATGTTTCTTCCTTCTTTTAAGAGCAATGTGTATTTTCTATCCCTTTTTAAGATAATCAGAGATGTTATTTATAGTTGGTTGTGCACCTCTGTGTATCCTGAAGTCCCACAGCACAGGACTGGGTGGGAAAACCTTGTTGGACTGGAAAGAATGGGGAAATGATAGTTAAGGAAAAAAACAAATGCCCGGTCTGCTTCAAAGGTCAGTCTGAAAGGATTTCAGAGATGGAGTGGCAGACACACAGAGGTTTACACTCGCTGGAGACATGGGGCAAAACCTGCCTATTTATCTACTCTAGTTACAGCATAAGAGAGTGAGAATAATTCAGTACTTTTCTTTGTGAACCAAGTCTATTTTTTAACCTTACTCAGCTCAGGAACATTGCCACAGTAGCAAATACGTGGTATTAAGTGTGGGAGAAGTGAATGTGATCCTTTTCTAAAAGCCATGTGGCTGTACCAGTCCTGAGAAAGCTGTGCAGCATCATCTACACTTCCACAGAGCATAGTTTAGTAGCAATTTGCTTATTTTCTTTTTTTTTTTTTTCCTTAAGTATAAGTGTATTGCAAACCCCAGGCTCTGCTGCCTTTGACGTTTTATCTCCATTTGCTGGCATTCACTTGCCAACTCTGCAGTTTCAGTATGCCAACTGCTTTTATTCACCACCAAGACAATTTCCATTGAGAGACCTGAGGGGCTTTTATTTATCACTAAGCACAAAAATGGATCTTTTTCAACAGTGCTAAGGTAATTCCTTCCCTCTGCTATTTTTTATGCATGTGATATGCACTCGGTAATGTGCTTTCCTCCTAGTAACCTTCTGAGAAAAGTAGGTAGATTTGCTTTTATGTGACGTATAACTGTATCCATATTGCACTGAGATATGGATATATAAACATAGAGAGAGAGCCCCTTAGGGATTTCATTTTCTTAGATGCAAAATACCAGATTTACCTCAAACTGCATGCTTTCAAAACTGACTAGGATTTTGTGTTATACTTTTCAGGTCTTACAAAGATGCAGATACCTTTCACTCTTCACACAAAAATATCTTCATCACAGATTTTGCAAGCTGTTTACTACAATCTGTGTACTACTGTCCAGAGTTTTCTGTCGGTTGTTCTGCTGGATTATGTGCAATAATAAACAGTTATCTGCTCACTCTATCCATGTGGATTTTTGCAGTGCAATCTCCAGGTTTCTTTCCATGTTGACACATTCACCCCATTCTTAAAGCAGAGAGCAGTGCACAATTTCATTGGTGGCATCTGGATGTTTTTTAGCTTTTTCTTAATTATCTATTCCAAAATTTTGCATTTTTTTATTGATGGGGGTACTTTGCGAAGAGAATTGTTTTCACTAACTGCTTTTAGGCTGCCTTTAAGGGCCCTGGGACTCTCTGAGCACACTCCATGTGCTCCCATCGTGCTGGCCTCTGGCAGGGGTTGAACTGGGCCAGGAGAAGAGGCAGCTCGCTGGCCCAGAGCCTGCCCAGGCCATGCTGACAGGTCCCTTTGCTGCCTCCCGACCCCAGGGCTGCTGCCAAGTTCATTCCGAGCTGTGTGTCACTGGCTGCTCGTCCTGGCTTTGGGGGAGGAGTGATTCTCCACTGCCTGTGCCCCATCCTCTTGCTCAGCCTCTTGAAACAGCCCGGGTGAGAGGAAAGCCAGGCACGAGGTAGAGGGAAATGGCAGCTGGGTGATTTATGGGGCAGGATGGAAGAGCAGAGCCCAGGACCAGCCCAGGGCAGCAGGGCCCTGGGGCCTGAGGAATCCAGAGTAGCTGAAACCTTCAATCCTTTTTCTATTTTTGGAGTGTCTCACATGAGCAAAGCCGGACTGTGCAGAGAGGCTGGTGGGACGCAGGCTCAGCCTTCATGGGCAGGAGTGCTGCCCCTGGCTTCTGTGGGTGTGAAGGGTCTCGTGGCAGAAGATTTCATGCCCTGGTGGAGATTTAAGGAGCTGAGTTTGTTGAAATGATGGCTTTACTCTCCTCTGGGTTTGCTTTGCTTCTGGTATGGAAGGAACCAGCTCCATCTCATTCATCAGTTGGGGGCAGCAGGGTAACTGGAGCCTTGTGCACCTCATAAATCTGAGGCTGATGAATGGAGCAGGTCTTTGGCTCGTGTGGCAGAGGCAGCAGGGAGGGAGGTGGGTCTGCTGCTGAAGCAATGACACATTCCTTTAGAAGTATTCATAAAGGCAGAACAAAAAGCCTGCACCTTCCCCATGGAAGGGGGAACTGTGCTGGGCTCTCTGCCTCAATAGCTGCTGCTTTCAGGGATGACATCCCCACGGTGTCCAGCCAAGTGTCTCTGAGTGCAGGCAGGGAGGTGTCTGATATGTGAGAACCAGGCTAAAGGCACTGGCCTGATCCTGTGTCGAAGGGCAGGAGCCTTACCCTCCACTGGGAGGAGGGAAGGTGCAATCTGAGCCCCAGTGTCCTTTGACAGTGACCTGCCCAGGCATCCTGGGGACAGCCACGTTATCCTCCACTGTCCTTGTGGGGCATGGGGGCTCTCAGGAGCAACCCTCTCTTTTGGTCTTCATCTTTGCACAAGAGAAAGGGTCAGAGCTGGGGTGAAGGTGACCCTGACACTGAGAAGGTGCTGAAAGGATTCCTGTGCTCCTTTCTGGCCCAGGAACCACAAATGGGTCTGGCTCCACACCACTGCCTTTGCTTTGGGACCCTTCCTGACGGAAGCTAGCTTGAGTCCCAGGAGCATTAATGACACCACCAGCAAGGGCATCCCATGCCCAGCTCGGGGCTGGCAGCAAGGGGCCATACTGTGGCCACTCTCTCCTGTCCTCCTCTGCCAGAAATGCTGGCACTGCACAGCTGGAAAATGTCACTTTTAATTTACTTCCTCTGAGCAACCCCCACACCACGCCCACAAGGACAGGATCAGCCAGCTTGGGAGCACAGTGGGCCCTTGCTGAGGACCTCAAAACTGTGTTAGCACCAGGACCACCCCAGGGCCTTCTCCTTGAGAGGGTGAAGTTTTTATAGGCTTCACAGCTTGTGTTCTCAGGCACTGATTCCCTATTGGAAGAGCAGCGAGTGGCCACTGGTGCACTCACAGCATGCCCTGTCTCCATAGAAACAGCACACTCAGAGCCCAGTTGATAAGGTGGTTATTAAAGAAAATTCAGCAGTTATAAAGCACAGATTGTCCTTAATACTTCTGCCCATCACCCATGGCACAGGGACCTGTGGTGTTGCCATCACGTTCCCTCCCTCAGGTGGTATCTGGGAAAGCACCCCGGGTTTGGGGCACAGGCAGTGCCCTCCCATTGAAATCTTCATTTAGACCCTGGCAGGGCAGAAATGTGCAGAGCTGGTTAACTGCTAAATTGAGGATGTTTTAGTAAATTACAGTCCCACAGGACTGGCAAGCTTTGATCTGTTGTGTGTCCCAGGGCACTCCTGGAACTCCTGCCTTGGTTTGAAGAGTCCTGAGGAGCAACCCCTGAGTGCAAGCCTGGAGGCAGGTCCGTGGGCAGGGCTAGCCCAAGAGCCCTCCAGAAGCCTTGGGAAACAGGAATTACAAAATAAACAACTAACTGTGAGTGATTACATTAATATTGCTGTAGGACTATCCCCAGATTTTATTAGCAGCTCTTTAATTGTGATCTGCTTGAACTAATTAGTTCAAAGAAGCAGCTAGGCCAGAGCAGATTGAAAAAGGGCTGCATCCAATTCTTTCCCTAACGTGTGGTCCACCGTTTCTTGTGGCTCTTAAAAATTTAAGCAATTGCTCAGCATCCACTTCAGTGATCTGAGTATTATTCATTCAAAGGCACCACTATTTTATCTTAGTAACAAGGTCTGGTACCACAGAGCAGAAGCCTGTTCTGGTTGCAGGGAGGTGCTGGATGCCCTTATGGTATTTTAATGCCATTTTAGGGAACTTTTGGTATTTTATGGGTTACTCCATAATGTGGCCCTGGGGCAGGCTGGCTTTCAGAGTGCTGGCCAGCATCATAGGGGAGAGGCTCTCCCAAAAAACCACCTGCCTGGCCACTCTGCTCTGACACAGGCTGGCATAGATGCCCTATCTCCCCAGTTTCCCACCATCCAAATCTAGAGACAAAGTAAGAAGACAACTTGGTAGGGGCTTTAACTAAAGATTTCAGTGAGTTACTTAAACTGGTGTGTTTTGCCAGAGTAAATAACCCTTGCTGAGGTCCCATCCATGCCCTGCATAGAGGCAATTACTGTGTGACCTCTGTTGCTGGGACCAGCCAAATTCAGGTAAATGTGCTGGATGTGGTGTCTCCTAAACTGAAACTCCCCGGTGAGTGCTGGGAGCTCCATCCAGCCTGTGGTTCTTGAGGCCCAGAGACCTCACTCACCACTCTCCCATCAGCTCTTCCCCCAGCCTCTGCCTCCTCCATCCCCCACTCTGCTCTACTCACAAATTCTTCCCCTCACCCCAGCGCTCTGCAGCACTGCCAGATCCCTCCTCTCCTGTCAGGGACTTACTTGTTTGTAATTGAAGAAACCAGATGGTGTTTTACCAGGTTAACAACTCCTGAAAGGGCAGGGGTTAGAAATAATGAGCTGTAATTAGGAGGGTAACAGGTTAGATCATGTTGAGTTGCACTTCAATGTGATAAATTACTTAGGAGCAATAGATTCTTTATTTGCTGGCATGTTTATAAACTCACAGCCCACACTCGTGCTTTTGAGACAAATGAATGCTGAGGGTAAAATACAGGTTGAGACTTTACGAGCAGGGTGGGATGTTGCAAGGTACAAGGTAATGCAGGCTGAAGATTCAAGAGAGCTCTCTGATTTCTTAGAAGGAATTAAGGTTTTAACTCAGGCCCTGAATATCCAAAGGAAGTTACAGTGATGAGTTATTTCTTTTAATTCCTCTCTGCTAGTGATTTATTTCCCCGCAGCATGCAGCTTCCTGTCCTCTCAGCCAGCATCTCCTTAGGAAGCTGAGTGCTGACCTTCTGCCTCCACTTCCACCTAAAAGTCTCTCAGCTCCTCCTAAGTGTCAGAACACATGCAGGGAGAAGGAGAAGGAACTCATTCCTCATCACAGAGTTTAATGCTCTGGTGCATTTGTTGGAGATCTCGTGGTTCCAGGAGAATTTATCTGCCAATTACTTCTCAAAAAGTAGCGAAGGGTCATGCAGTACTTGGCAGCTAAGAGCAGAAAGTGGAGAAGAGATTCAATTTTAATTGAATCTCAAGTATGTTGAACAAATATTTCAGAACTATCAATTAGCTGTTGGCCTGAGGCTGAAATTTAATTAAGAGAATAGTGCTTTTAGGGTGTCTCTGTCTGGGGGTAGAAGCACAAAGGGGAAGAGCAAAGACAGGAAATGTGATGATGTGGTGGAAAACATGCTGCTGGAGATGCTTCAGAATTAAGCTGCTCCTTGTGTTGGCAGCGATCAAGGCTGTCTGTCAAACTGCACATCCCATGCCTGAGAGGTGCCTTGGGTCGAGATGCAGGTGGGTTTCCAAGCTCCAGCAGTGAACCCTCTTCCCACATCCAACTCTCTGCACTTGCAGCCTCAGGGTGAAGGGCTGGAGCACACAGGACAGCCCATCCCCAGGAAGATGCTGCCTGTGCTCAAGGCCCCAGGGAAGCACCAGCAGTCACCCAGGGATCCCCTTTCTCCTCCTCCACCACCTTACCCTGATCCTTACTGCTCTGGTTTGTCTGCAGGTGCTTTTATCAATAGCTTGTTCTGAACTGCTAAGGAAAATCCTGCTCTAAGGGGGGAAAAGTCTGTACTATAAAAAAGATTGTTACGAGAAAATCCTCCTATGTTAGCAAAAACATCTCAATTTTCTTCAAGAAGTAAATCCCAAATCTCTGTGCAGAACTTTCTTAACAACAATAAATGGGAAGTCTGTTCCTAAATTCACAATATACATAAAACAAGTGCAAAAATAGCATTAATCCCTAAATTCCAAATGCATTATGTTTAAAACAATTGCAAAAAGCCAATGTTCTCTTCCGTCATCCTATAGCTATTTTAGGGGCAACATGGATGGTTTAATAACATGCAATATAATAATCATACATGCAAAACCTTCCTACACACAGCAAAAGAGGTCCTGGACAGTTCCAATACACTGAGGGGACTTCAGGTCTTGTCCTGACTCACCCAGCGAAGTGATTTCCTGTGGATGCAGAATGGTTAATTAACATCTTGTGCTCTTGAAAATATCACACACACATTTTCCCAAGTGGATCCAAAATTCTAAGCTCTTTTAACGCTATAGTTTGGTGAAAGTCAGTGTTGACTAGCGAGGCTGCATTGGCTGTTCAAGTAATACTTTGCAGTCACTTGAGGCTTACTGGTGGCAGACACTTGTTTTATTTGGCAATAGCCCTAGGGTTTGGCTCATGTGTAATCTTTTTGATTTTATTCATAGTCCAGATAGTCTCTTGTAAGTCTGGGTCAAGTGTCCTCAGACTGGTCTCTTGGATGCTGCAGGATATGAATATCTACTTTGCTTACAAGATGACAGCAGCAATAAATATTTGTGTCATGAATCACAAAACCCTTAATGGACTTCATAAGTTATTCCCAGGAATTAAGAGAATTTCTTCACCTGCCGTTGAAATCCAACTGTAGCTGGGGCAGAGAGCAACACTGCTCTATGGTGCATGACTACACCACACTGGGGCTTTCAGGACAAGAGTAAAGTTTCCAGTTGAAGCAACCAGAGGAATTTGGACCAGAAAGGTAAAGTTATCCAAAAGAAACTCAGACCACAATACTGGAAGTACTTTTGTTACATTAGGGAACACTGAGCAGTTTGTTCATTATTAATTTGTTCATTGTAGCAAATCCAGCTGGTCTGGACCTTGGGTTTCTGTGCTACCAGCACTGCAATGTTTCCAGACATGACATGAGGTTCATGACACCCAACTTTGGTTATTACTAATGTAGGAGTCTCCTCCTGAGACTCCCTTTACAGTCAATGGCCAGAAGTAGTCACAGCTTGGAGGCATTCATCTCCTCTGTAGGGATGTGTATTCCTCACAGGAAGGTGTTGAGATGAGAGGAGACAGGTGGAAGTGCCTAAGTGTCCCCATTAGCTTCAAAAGGACTCCAGAGGAGCAGCTTCCATGGGGTGTCTGTGTTAAAGGCATGTAATTTGGGTAGGAAAGAGTCACTCTAAAAAGAGGTGTATTTTTTCCTTGAATGCCCCTCTGTTCCTGGGATTCCTTTCCATGCTTTGGCCCAGCTCAGCACTTGCACGTAACACAAAACAGGGTTGCACTGGTATATTTAACAATAGATGCTTTAGAGATGCTAAATATTGACGTGTGCCTAACGCTTCACCAAGCAAGAATAAATCAGCATTAAGGAAAAGCAAATTAATTTGCCTATAACAATATAACATAAACATATAACAATATGTTTTGTTAAATGCCCTGAAGAAGTACTGAATGAAGCTTACTGCAATGCCCAAGCAATTCCTCTTGGCACTCTCCCAGCAGAGTGTGTACAGCCGCATAGCTCCCACTGCCTGCGTTGTTTCAGGCTCACAGGATTTGTTTGCTCTTCTTTGCAGGAGCGGGGAGTCTGCTCAGATCCTCCTGCTCGGTGAGGTTGTGGTCGGAGCTGTCCCGGGAACAGTCCTTCACCGCGCTGTAGTACACCGGGGTGGTGCACGGGGCAGGCTGTTCAGCACTCCTCTCCTGGCACTTGTACAGCTTCCTGAAGGCAGCCCTGAACTTCTGTGACATGAGGTTGTAGATGATGGGGTTGATGGCACTGTTCAGGTAGATGCACAGGCGGCAGAAGAGGAGGAACCAGGTGTTGAGGTACGGAGGGTCCACGAAGGAGTTCACCACCACCAGCGTGCGGTAAGGCAGCCACAGCACGGCAAAGAGGGCCACCACGACAGCCAGCATCTTGGTCACCTTGATGGTGGGGAGATGCAAAAAGAGAAATAGCCAGATGGTGCTAAATCTCTGTAAGAACCTTCCCACCTGGAGAAGTTGTGCAGACAGCTAGTTTCTCTCTCTAAGCATTTAAAAGAAACACCCAAGCCATGGCGCTACTTCTTGCTGAAACCATTTTAATCAGGAAATCATTTTGCATAAATAAAACCTGAAATTATAGGTTTTCATCTACCATTGAAGAGACTTTAAAACTCTTCAGAAAAAGTATTCACCACCCTGGAAATGAGCTGGGATAACCATGGGGGTTTCTGTACCAGAAAGCAAATTTGAAAATTGTACATGACAGTAAATGAATGGGGAAAATACTTGTCTAAAGGTGGAGACCTTGGTTTTAGGGGTGTCATGGGATATACCTCATCTCCTTCCCTAGGGTTTCCTGGTTTCCTACACCACCTACATTGTTCCAGGGAATACGCTTCTGGTACAGAGCAAACCTGGAAGCAGAGGAGACTGTCAGGAATCCTGTACTGCTTGTGGTGGTACAGGGGTTACTTAGCTACTGGCCATGGGTTATTTTAATTTTCAGCACATTAGGGAAGTACTACATAAACATATTGGGAACAAAAAGAAACTGAGAGCTCAGAAGTGAGTAGTAATTGCCCTCAGCTCAACATAAGCTTGTTTAGGAAATTGGGGTTTTGCGCTGAAACACCAGCCATCCTAATAATTTCAACAGCTATTTCTGGTAAGTGACAATCCTCCTCCAACAAATACTAATAAAATACACGTGTCCTCGAGGAGGAAAGTATGACTAAACACTGATGCCACATGCATATCTAGGCAGTGGTGTTTCAAAAGTCAGAATGGGAGTTGTGCAATAATCCAGTTCTTAGTATGGACATAAGCACTGAGATCACATTTAGAGTCTCAGCTTTCCTGGAGTGCTTTTTTACTTCATCAAAAGAAACTATGCCTTCCTGTAATGCCGTGAGTAGAAACTGGGGGTCATTGGTAGTGACAACAGAACTTTCCCTGGAAGAAAGGGACTGTTACCAAGCTGAGGCCAAAATAGAAGGGGTTTGCAGAGTGTGGTTTAATGGAAATGTGAGGACACTTCCAGAAATAATATCTTGCACTGATACAGTGAGTGCTGAGGCTGTTGCTAAGACTGAAGCTTGTTTGTTGCTGCAGTTTGTTTCCTTTTGGGAAAGAGATGAGAGAATGTACCAGTGGTGTCTCCAAAGCTGTGTCCAGCCTCTGGCCCTGTCCTGGAAGCCACAGATGCTTCTCCCCAGCCAGTATGCTCCCTCCTTGATCCTGCACCATCACCCTGAGTTGTACATCCTTTCTTAGGAACCCCACTCCCTCTAGTGGTCCCTCTCTGGGAGATGAAATACGGACTTGGAGGTGTTTGTATAAGCGGTAAGTGCAGCAAAGCTCACGCCTTGTGTTGTCCTGCTCTGGACTTAGGTGCTTTTAGAAGTGCCAGTGAGAGAACAGCAGCATTTTCACAGCCAAAAGGCAGTGCAGTTCTGGGGCTGTGTAGGAGCACAGCCACAGAAAACTCCCCCAGCCATCCAGGCAAGGGAGAAAAATGGGCACCTACGAGATAGCCCCTTTAGGACCTTTCCCAGGGAACTGGGCATGGGGCCTGGAAGAGCCAGTTCCCCTATAAAGAGAGGCCAGGGGAGGAATGCTGGTGTGAGTGCCTGTGCTTTGGTCAGAGGGACCTCCAGAGCTACACACACCCACCAACTGGAGGCCCTGGAAAACTGCTTTGCAGTTTAAAAACTTAGTGCCACCTTTATTCCTTATGATGCCAGCACTGTGATGTCAGGCTGGTCAGGGGAAGCCTTTGCAAGCTAAGATATTTTGGGAGGTAATGACAATCTCGAGTAAACTCCTGGTGTAACAGTAAAGAAAGCACAAGGTGTTTCCAGGAACTGGAATGCCATCACCCTGCCCCAACAGCCACTTGTCCTAATGGTGCTGGAGCACCCTGTGCCACTCCACAGCTCACCGCTGCAGGGGGAGCGGCACAGCCCCTCCAGCCCCTCCAGCAGCTGCTCTGGAAGGAGAGATCCATGGACCAGTCGAGAGCCCTCGCTGTCAAACACCCTGCCCGAGGCTCCAGGAGCAGCCAGTGGCCATGGGAGAGCAGGCAAATGTTTTTGAAGAAGTCAGCACTTGCTTTAAACCTTTCAGTGCTAGAGAAAAAGGGAGAAAAAGCTGAACTGGAAAGATTTAGAAGTTCATGAAAAAATACACGTTCTCTGCACTGTTTGCTTCCCCTCTGTGACCCTGACTTGTTTCTCCTGGGGAATGGAGGTTCCTGTGCAAGGCAGGCAACAAGATACTGAGCTGGAAACATGAGGACTTTAGGGCAGGCTGAAGTCTGCTTTGGGCTATCTGGAAATCACAACAGAATTAGTGATTTCAAGGACTCAAGCCAAATTCCCAGATTTAGCCCTCTCCTTTAAAAGGAAATAGCCTCTGCCTATTCAGAATGAGGAGGTTTCCTCACTGTCCCATGTCTGGATACTGGCCTGTCCAAAAAGATGGGACACAAAGCCCTGATTGTCCATGTGAACAGAGAAGAACGAGCAATGAGGACAGAAGGAGGTGGAAGGAGAAGGACTGGGGAGATGGCAGGCAGCTGAGGGACACAGGACTCACCGAAATGCAAACACACCACTGTGACACCGAGGGGACTCCCCCAGCTGCAGGGAGTGGGGGGCTGCAGCCAGGGCTGGGCTCCGGTGGAAGACAGCTCTCCCTTCTCTCTGCTCCTTTAAATCTGAGTTCACCTGCACAAGACACTCCCTGAGAGAGGAGTCTCACTGGCACAACGTGACCCAGCCCTGTCCTCCCCCGGTAGGCAATCAGTAATTAATTAGCCAGCAAAGTGCCTGCACTCCTGCCTCTCCCCGCCTGAAGCCCTGTCCTGCTCTACCAAGCCCGACCAAAGCAGGGGGAGCCCATCTGTGCTGCCAGACCCCAGCTGGGCTTGAGGGGCTTCTTTGCAGCAAACCAAGACTCCCCACTCCCTCCACAAAGGGAAGCAAAGTACGGTGGCACCTCGCTCCCTGCCAGAATGCCCCTCAAAGCCCTGAGCCCCTGGCAGTGCTGCCTGCAGCCCAGCACAGCCGGGAGCCCCTACCTGCTTGCGGGAGCTCAGGGCCCCTCTGCTGCCCCGGCCAGAGAGCTTGAGGGAGCTGCCCTGGTGCATGGAGCCCAGGAAGGAATGCTGCGGGGTGCCGGGCAGGGGGCTCACGAAGAGAATGCGGGCAATGAGGCCGTAGAGGACAGTTGCCAGCCCCAGTGGGATGACGTAGAAGATAGCAAAATCCAAGAAGTAAATGGGCATGTAAAGGCTTCTGGAGACCCGGTAGCCACAGATGACCTGCGCCCCATCCGAGAAGGTGACCTGGGTGGTGTCCACCAGGAAGAACCACATGAGGCAATAGAGGGAGGTGAAGAGCCACAGCGAGGCGATGATGCGCTTGGCGCGGGACACGGTGCACAGGAGCTGCGCCTTGATGGCGTGGCAGATGGCGATGTACCGCTCCACCGTGAAGGCGGCGATGGACCAGGCGGAGATGTTGATGCCCAGGTACTGCAGGTAGGTGATGCAGAGGCAGCCGGCGTAGCCGTACACCCAAGAAGCCACCACTTCGGAGATGTTGGGCAGCCCGGCCGCCAGCAGCACGATGAGGTCGGCCACGGCCAGGCTCACCAGGTAGCAGTTGGTGGGGGTCACCATGTGCTTGGTGCGCAGCACCACCAGCACCACCATGGCGTTGCCCGCGATGCCCGCGCCGCAGATGAGCAGCACCAGCAGGATGGTGACCACCTGCAGCTCCAGGGGCTGCCGGGGCATCCTGCCCAGGCTCTGGTTGCCGCTGGCCGAGCCGTTCTCCATCGCGCCCGCAGCCACCGGCGGAGCCCCGCGCACCCTGCGGCCGCAGCGGGGAGCTGGGGCTGCCCCCGAGCCCCCTCCCCGCCGTCCCGCCCACCCCGGCTCCTCCCTCCCCTTTTTTCCACGATTCGCCCCAAGTCTTGCAGCCGCCCGGCTCCTCTCATCCCTCTCCTCTGCGAACTCTCCGCCTGGAGGGGCAGGGAGCGGCCAGGATCCCCCCATTCCCCGGGACCCTCCGGGAGCTCCCGTGAACCACCCGGGACTGTCTAGAACTCCCAGGCTCCCGGGGCCTTCCAGGACTTTTCTTAGCCGCCGGGACCCCCGGGAACCACCAGGACTCCCTCAGGACAGGCCACAGCCCCCCAGGGCTACCTCAGTCCCCGGGACCCCGCATCGCCTCTCGCCGGCATCCCCCGCCTGCGCCCGCCGGGTCCTAGCGCACCGCTGAGCCAGACGGGGAGGAGGAGGAGGAGGAGGAAGGAGCCCAGGCAGGGGATGCGGGGGTGCAGGTGAGAGACCCCGGCGTGGGGAGGCACAGGGACTGAAAGTACCCCAGCAGCGAGTGGGTTCGCTCTGGGACCCCGGACTGTGGGTGCCCAGTGTCCCCAGCCGAGCCACAGGCTTCACTGTTCCCCCAGGGCAAGGAGAGCTGAGGGTCAGGAGTCCTTTATTCCTCATCCTCAGGAGGATGGAAGCAGAGCGATGCCAGTGAGATCCACAGCCTTTCCTGCCTCCCTTGGGCTGGGGCAGAGGAATGCCTTCCCTGAACGTGGGGTAGTGACCTCCTCGTGCTGTCCTTCCTGCAGCCATCCCGGCCCCAAACAAGCACAGTGTCACTTCTCAGGGAGGCTTACCCAGTCCCAGACTGGGAGATCCCAAACCTTTC
This sequence comes from Platysteira castanea, assembly GCA_013397175.1. Classification (NCBI taxonomy): domain Eukaryota; kingdom Metazoa; phylum Chordata; class Aves; order Passeriformes; genus Platysteira; species Platysteira castanea. The sequence continues at coordinate 1,562,734 of VYXC01011106.1, read as the reverse complement.
CTACAGTAAGGCTGGGGTATCTGGCAACTCCCTGATGGTCTCGTTGGGAGGTCCAGTGTCTCCCTGATGGTCAGCAGTAGCCACAATTTGCTGCCAGCTCCACGCTTGCTCCTGATGTGTCTGCAATCTGTCAGAAAATGCATTTTCAAATTGAAAGAGCAATTGTGCTAAAGGCTCCCTAACCTGTGGAATGGAGGAAAGACAAGGAGAGAGGTCTCTTTTTTATTAGATTAGATTTCAAATCAAGGCAGAAGTGTCCTGTTAATCCCAGACACTGAGATTCATATCCCAAGTGTGAAGGATCATTCTGATGCTGCGTGATTCAAGTCCAGCATTTCACAGGCAAGTTTCTAAGCCTGGGCTGTGCAAACCTGGGTGGATAAAATGCCTTTTGCCTCAGCCCAAGGGGCAGCACTGCCTCCAGGCTTTGGCTTGCTGTGGCAAACAGTATTTCCCCCTTCACTCTGGGAAACCTTAAGCTGTCCTTTGGCAGATGACACTCCATGCAGTTTTTCACTACTTCACGTGACATTTCATTCACCTTTGGGTCAGTTTTAAAGCATAATTATTCTCTTCTTCTCTTTCCATTTACTTTCCTTAGGGCTCCTCTGGCAGCCTGCATCAGATCCTCTGCATTCTGCTCAGCCTCACACCCCTGCCCTCTGTGGCCCCAGGTTTGGGAGGCACGGCAGCTCCTGTCTCTTGCTGCACTTTTGTGGGAAGGACTGGGAGTGTGGGCCTGGGTGTTTGCTCACATAATCCAGGGGGTTGTGTATTTTGGTGCTCTGGAGTGACCCTAACACAGATACAATTCCAGCACTTCATCCCACTGCTGCTGTCTCACAGCAATGCTGGGAGTCCTCAGAATGTGGGCTGTGTCATGGAGCTGTGTGTGGGAGAGAAGGGACAAACCTGGCACAAATGTCCTGAGGGGGAATCTGTGGTTCATTTACTTCCTCAAACCCATTCCAGGAACTGGCTTTGTGGGATCAGGAAACAAAACCAAGACAAACTCCTGCAGTCACTGGAAAAACCTTTTTTTTTGGCTCAAACCTGGAACACTGTGGAGGATAATTGCAGGTAATTATTTCCTTGGCTGCTTTGCTCCGTGGCACTGATGATCCAGCAGTTATTAGTGCAGATAACAGCAGTGTTAAATCACCCCGCTGAAGCAGCTCCTCCTGCCAGTCCCTGAGCTGGGCTGTGCCCATCACCAGCCTGGGGCTGGGCTGGGGGGGAATGTGTGTCTGCCCAATGCACTCACGGGGGATTTTGTTGTCAAAATTGTGAGGTTTGCTGTGATGACTGGTTAATATTCCCTTTACAAACCCCTTCAGTAACTGTGATGTTCAGGATGTGACTGAGGTGTGTGTTTAAGAGGCTCCACTGTTTGACACTTATATGAAATATTTTCTTCCAGCTTGACTTAAATCTAAATGTTTTGATGGCCAAAGACACTGATTTTTTAAACTAACATTCCATGTTTTGTTAACAAGCATCAACATTTCCTTCTCTGCTGGCATCACCTGGCACTGCCATCTTCTGTGGATACCTGCCACTGAAACATCAGGAAGGAGAGGTCTTCATTTTCCTGAGATCCCCAAATGGGAATGGCCACGTCCCTGGGTGCTGGCAGGGCTGTTTTTGGAAAGGGGTGTCTGTGCAGCCCCGTGGCCAGGTTAGCAGGACTGTGTGCCCAGGCTGGATGCTTGGGCAGTTCAGCACTGGCTTCAGGATGTCCTTCTTGCAGCTCATCCCTCTCACACAGCCTCACTGGCACCTCCCTTAGTCCTATGAACAGAAAAGAACTCTGAGGCTTCTCATGTTTAATAAACAATGCTAAAAGAAAGTGATCCTCTTACCTAAATCTGTGAAAAACTCCTTTCTGTTCCCTGGGGCTTCATAGCCTACAAATATTAAACCCATAAAACTTCTGCTGTTAGAGCCAGGGCACAGAGGCTGCGTCAGTGTGGTGCCAGTGAATGTGGAGAAGTGGAATTACAGAAACCACAAGTGGTTTTGAGAGACTGGTTACAGGGTTTAGGGCCGTAGGCAATGGCCAAATTTTGAATTGCAAGTGATGGTGGGGAAGTGATTCCCACTTCTGCATTCCTGCAGCTCAGCAGGGACCAGGCAGGAGGGTGCTGGTGGCTCTGCTAAGCAGCCTGGGGGCTGACAAGTGCCAGTAGAGATGGGGTATCAGTCAGTCTGACAGAAGCAGCAGTTATTGCTTGATCAGAAAGACAAAGGAGAGAGAAGTTCTGTCAAAATCCCCTTCACGCGTTCCGTGTTTCGAAGCCACAGCCAAGAAGTGAATTGTTTTGGGGCTTTCTGGGTTAAGGCCCTCAGAGATCAACGAAAAAACGCAGCTGTCAACGAATTAAACAGATGCAAAATCGACCTGGGTTTGTGCTTCATGAACATAAAAATGTAAAAAAAGAAGCCCTGGTGGTTTTCTACTGATTTCTGAGAACAGCCCCAGAGGCACCAGCTCATGGACCTGGGTTGCATCACATCTGTGCCAACAGTGTGGAAAGGAACAGCGTTATGGGAAACGTAGGAGACTGAAGGAATGGAAAACAATTAAGAGGAAGGCAGTGACGTGGATTTCTGTAGGTGAAACCATTTCAGGCTTGAAGATGAGAATATCTCCAGGCTCTTCTCTTGGGGAACGGGACAGGCAGTGTTTCCCCAGGGCAGTGGGTGCCTGAGGGACCTGGTGGTGCCAGGCTTAAGGAGCTCCAACCTCTTCTTGTAACATCGAGCCTGGGGCAACACTGTCACAGGGAAATGATGCTTCCCCATGCTCATATGAGGACAGGGATGGTTTGTTAATTCCAGGTTCAGGGAGCACAGGCAGCTCTGTGGTTCAGCTCAGGTTCCTCTCTTCCCTGTCTCTCTGGCAGAGTTTCCTCCTGGCTTTTGGGTGCCTTCCTCTCTGGTTTGTACAATTTCTTTTAAAGATATAGTTCTGTTAAATCTCTGATGCACTGTGTCTTGCAAATGCCTTCAGGACACAAAGGAAGTGTTGATTTTTCTTCAGCTAATAACTGTAATTTGAGCTTTTAAAGAAAGTGAGGCCACTTTCATAAACAGGAGAATTATCCCTTCTCCCTTCCCCACAGCTTCCTTGCTGTGTTCACAATCTGAGACCTCAAGGAAAAAGCCTCTCACTGCCCCAAAATTATCAAAGAGATGAAAACAGATATTGCAAATGAGGTGCTTGGCCAGGGCCAGCCATTCAGGAGCCTCTCGTTTCTGAGTATAGTTTATTTGTGAACTGTCCCTACTAACATTTTAATAGGTGCATCCTTCAGACTCTGCTCCAGGTAGCTCCTGGAAGGGCTCAGCAGCCTGAATAGGGGAAAAAAAATCTGGAGCAACATGCATTGGACTGATTTGATAAGTGAATGAACCAAACTACTGGGGATTCATCCAGCTCTGCAGAGAATACCAGAGTGGGAAAAGATGCTCCGTGCAGGCCTCGGGGTGCCACTTTCCCCCCACTCTTAAACCCCTATAGCTGCAGGTGTTTGGTTTGAGTGAGGCCAGGTGTGCACTGGACACGGTGTGTTTTACAAAGCCTGTGCAAACAAATATTGTCATCCCTCGTGCCAGGGGATTCCCCACCCAGCAGTGCTGCTCTGGGTGGCTGTGGCAGCCTGGGAGTGCCATGGGAGAGTGGGCCCAAAGTGTCCCTTTCCCTCCCACTGAGCCCAGCGTCCATGGATGGCATCACCTGTGCACCCCACGGCCCCCGCAGGGCTTGGGCATCTCCCACAGCACCGGGTCGGGTTCACAACTCTTGCTGTCCCCAATAAACTCTGCCACCTGCTCCACTGTGCCCAGTCCTCCAGGAGTTCTGCCTGGATGAGCAAAAGGAGAGAGAAGCAGGTGGAAGCATTGGCTTTCAGGGCAGCACAAAGAAACGGAAGCACTGGGAGTCCCAGTCTTTCCTGAGTGTTGCTGTCTGTAAGAGGAAACTCTGGTTTGGGCAACAAAATTGAGCCTTTGCCAGAACCAGCAAGGCTTGGAGCTGTGCTGTGAAAAATGACACATCTTCTGATGTGCCTTTTGGGCACCGTCTGTGACACATCCTACCTAAATCACCCCTCCCAGTGCTCATCCTGAGGACAGCATGCAGGGTGGGATGTGCCTGGAGTCGGGACAGAGATAGGCAGTTCCCAGAACAGTAATCAGGGTGGGTGCAGTGCTGCAGGGGCATCCTGGGGGGATAATAACCACCACAATGCTGAGGGGAGATAAAAGCTCTTCATGCAATATTATGAAAGAATAAAACTCTGGCAGAACAATTAGACAGTAATTATGGGTTATTTCATATTCTGTGACATCTAAATGTCAACAGCATAACTCTGTAACAACAGGCACTTGGTACAGCACGCACTGCACACCTGAGGAGCACTGCCCTGGGAGAGCACAGCAGCCTCCAGCTCTGCTCCTGCTCCCCTTCCATGCAGGCAGAGCCACGACACACCAGGGAGGAAACATGAGCCCACCCTCACTTGGTATCCAGGTCTGGGGCTCATGCCATGACTGGATGTCACACCAAGCAGGTGTGACAAAATGGGGTGACAAAATGCTCCAAGTCCTCAGTCAGCACTGATGCAAACACCCAGAGAATGCTGGAACTGAACTCCATCACTGCGCCCTACACAGCTGTCTAGGGCATGAAAGGACGGAAAAAAGCCTGACTACAGCTGACCTCTCTGGTCCTGCTGCTGCAGATCTTCCCCCCTAAAATATGTCTCTGATCCGTCTGCCTTCCCTCCTCAGAGCTGCTCTGGTTGGTCTGAAAGAACAGATGGTGAAATTGCAGCAGCTCTTGCTGCTCAGGAGCCTCCACCCAGTTTGTGGTTTCAAATTTTTTTCAGTCTTTCCTGTGTGCACTGCTCATTGCAATGTCCAGACAGAGGGCAAATCTCTCCCTGCTTTAGAGGAATTTGTTCTAATGCCAGAGAAAGCTCCTTCCTCCCATCAGGCCCGTCAAGAGCACCATACTCACCTCTCACAGAGCCCAGGACCACACGTGCATCATCAGCTGCTCCTGAGAGAACAAAACTCACATGGTTTTTGGCATTTGTTTTTAGGAAAGGTCTAGATGGGACCAAAGTTCCTCTGTCCCTCCCTCACTGTGGTTGTGAACCTGGCATTGCTGATGCCCTGGCAGTGTGGAGCACAAGGCATTGGGCACATGGAACAATTTCTTCCCTCTCCTGGTAAAAGGAAAAGGTGACTCACCCCATCCCAGCCACAGCCTCAGCTTGACCTGCTCCTTCCTATAATTCAGAGAGTTCCCACTTTATTGTCTGAACAGCACAATTCCTAGTGCAAAAGAAGAAGCTTTCAGCCTTTCAACTTGGCTGTTTCAGTTTCTCAACCTACTTTAAAGAAAAACTTCCCATCCAAGCTCTGGATCACCCCTGACTAGTCAGACCGCTGGTGTTTTTATTTTAAATCTCTTGGGAAATAAATTCCCAGAACTGGCCTCTCTCCCTTCTTGGATATGAAAGCATCTCTCCAGCTGCTTCCAGGTAGGATGCGGAATTACAGAATGTTCAACTGGAATAACATCTAAGTAAGAAATGTGTGAGATCCTGATACTTTTCCATGTCAGGTGTGTGTATTGAAAACATCTCTTCTGGCAACTTAATCCTTGCTCATCAGCAAAGAAATACAGAACTGCTTCTGCCTCAGTCCTTGGGAAGGGCTGTGAAGGGGTGGGGGTGAACTGACCCCGTTTCCTCAGCATCTCCTCAACGTGCCAGTGTTATCCTGTGAGCCCCTGGAGCTGCTGGCTGAAGTCACACATCTCAGGGCTTCCCGGAGTACCTGAGGAGTGAGAATGGGTGATGTGCTCAGAGTTCTAGAAATCAGGGGACCAAGAAATGTGCCTGGAGGATTGGCTTCTGTACCCACATTCCAGCTTTTAGCAGCCTTTTGGGATAACCAGTGTTGCTTCTACCTCATTTCCACTGTTTGTGTTGCAGGCTGAAGGCCTGTTACAACTAATTTGGAAATTTTCTATTGCAAAATGTGAGGCATTGAGTTCAGAGGGAAACCCTGACACAATCTACATTTGAAAGAGCCAGGACTTGGGAAACTCTCACTATGAATTATATGCACAATGTTACAAAGTAACTTTTTTGCTTTTATTTATGTCCATTAATACTTCCTTTTCTAAAATTTGGTGCATGAAAGTGTCTCCTCTACATCACACTTACAGTGTAAATACTACAGATAGGATAAATGCAATAAAAATGGAATTTGCAAATACTATAGATAGGATAAATGCAAAAAAAATGGAATTTTCAAATACCATAGATAGAATAAATGCAGTAAAAATGGAGTTTGCTTAAAAATCAGGAAACTTCTGGAGAGATGTTTTTGTTTGCTTGCCTGTCTGCTCTGGTAGATGCAGATTTGTGGCTATGAACGAGATCTTTCCTAGAAACTGTCTGAGCTGGATTATTTACACTTGCACCAGAATATTAAGGCCATTCATCCTTGCCTGTCAGCCAGCCATAAGCAGGAACTTAGCATATATTTTACCTAATGTACCACAGGCTGAGGAAATTGAGTTGGTTCACCTCCATCCCTTCTCTAAAATACCCCACAAAATTCCAAGGGAATCAGGGGCTTCAGGGTAGAACTTGTCCTGTGTGCGAGTGTCTTTCTGTCCCCTGGGTTTGTTTCGCCGGCGGAGGAAAAAGCAACCTGTGGGCCTTTCTCTCTTGTGATTAAAATTTTTCTCTAGATAATTAAGAAGCCTCAAACCTCGATAAGTGCAAAGAAGAAACCAGGCAAGCAGACCTGTCTGGCCCACCCCGTGTGTCCTGCCAGGCCGACAGCTGCGCACGTGGTGGTAACTCCTGGGGAAAATGGCAGCTCTGGATACAGACCCAGGACCACATCTCCACTGGTGGCAGCTGAAGCAGATTTGAGTGAGTGACAAGTCCCTGGCACGGGTGTCGGGGGCAGCATTGGCCCTGGTGAGCAACAGCAGGGAAGTTTGGTGCCCACCACCAAACGCTCCCCAGCCCCCTTGGGGCACCTCAGCCCTGCCTCTGCCCCACTGCACACAAACCTCTGACCCTGAGCTTTCAACTTCACGAACACGCAAACCCAGAAGCCAAATGTGGTGAAACACTTCCCTGCAGTCAGGGACAGCAAATGAGTGACTAAGCAGGAGCAGCACTGACCAGCAGGGGTTTTCCCCGTGGAGGAGGTGGGCACTCAGGACCCCGGTGACAGTGACACAGGACAAAGCCCGGCTCCCCATTTCCTCCTGCCTATGGGGTGGGAGGGATGTGCTGAGTGAAAACGAAGGCAAGAGAGCCCCAAAAAGCAGGAGTGAGGGTGTGAGCATGGAGAGGCTCTGAGGGGTGAAAATCCCTCAGCAGATAACAAGACTGGTATATTGGTCCTACTTCATAAAAAATATGTGAATAAATTAATGTTTCCTGATGGTTAATCTGTTCAGCATTTCTCTGTTGCACCATCAAGCAAACCCTGGCAAGGCAGCTCATCCCTCCAGTGGGCAATACAGCTCTATAATGGTAATGTTTTCTGTTTTGTCACACCTTTATCTGGCTGAGGAACAATGCCTCTCAGGAGAGCAGAGCAATTTCCAGCAGCTCTGCCTCCTGCCAGTTCCCCTGCCTGGGGAAAGCATGACAGCCCAACTCGGCACCAGGGACAACATGGCTGATGTCAAAAAGATAAGTCTTGCTGAGGAAAAGCTTCTTTTAAAGTTGTTCTTGTTGGAAGACAATATGCTGCTCAGATGGTTTGTGTCTGAAGGGATTCTCTCCCAACTATTTGAACCCCCAGCCCCACATAATTTTGACTACTCAGTGGAAATCTTTTTCCTTTCAGTAGAGCACAGGGCATTTTCTACAGCAACACCATGACAAAGCCCCCAGTTGCTGTAGAGGCAAAAAGGTGCTTGGATTAATCATTGGAACAGCAGGGCATTAAGAAACCTGGGGCGATGAATTCACCAGGGGTTTGTTAGATAGATGCCTAAAAAAATACAATCCAAACATACTTTTTTCAAGTACCTCAGAAGATGAGAAAATTTGGTGCATCTGGCAGCAGCTACCACTTAACTTCTGTCATTGAATCTCATTGAGGTGCTTTATATCAAATAATTACCTTAATGAAGACTTCAATGGAAGAAGGGAGGAAAATAATAGAGATGCTTGGAAGAAATGAAGCCGTGAAGTTGCTTAGTTTTTAACCTGGCAGGGATTTATCTCCACCTCCTCTGGCTCCTGCCCTTACAGAGGTGCCCAATCTGCCTCTGTCAAAAACAGCACATTTCAGATGCTGCCCAAGTGATGGATTTGCTCATCTGGATACAATAACACAGTTCCTGAGTTTGAAACGACCCAACGTTTAAAAGCATGAAGTCCAGCCATTAACCCAGCACTGCCAAGGGACCACTGAACCATGTCCCCAAGTGCCACACCTATGTGTCTTTTAAATCCCTCCAGGGATGGTGACCCTACCACTGCCCTGGGAAACCTGTGCCAGTGCTTGATAGACCTGAAAGAAATTTTTCCTAATATCCAATCTAAACCACTCCTGGCACAGCTTGAGGCTGTTTCCTCTCATCCTATCACTTCTTACTTGGGAAAAGAGATTGACACCCAAATTGACCTTTATTGACTCTTCTCATTCTCTTCTGAGGTCCTTCAGCTATTTCATTTATATTTTAATTTGAACAGATATTTTGAAGAGATTTTTTAAGTCCTCATGTGCTGATTTCCATCATCACCCATGCCCAGGATGTGCCTCTCATGATCATATTGGTCTTGAATTTACATCAGCAGGTTGAAGTGATACTTTCTTTGGTGAATAAACTATTTTCTAAATTTATCCAGTCTACCCACGTTTCTGTGCACGAAACCTGAAAGAAAAACTCATTGAAAATTAAATTAATCAAGTCAAATGAGTTTCCTTTTTTGTTGCCTGAAGGTATAACTAAAGAAAGGAAGTGTGTACTTCTTCCAGCACAGATGTGGTGGAGAATGGAAATGAGCTCCTCCCTGACCCCAGCTCCCATGTATTTCCCAGTTAGCCTTGCCTAATGCTGCAGGTATGCCCCAAGTCATATGAGCCATCTCCCATCATTCCTGCAACAGCTGACTTCAGATTTTCTTGATAGTAAAAAAAAAAAAGGAAATGTAGCCCATTTTTCTCAAATTAATGCAAAAATGTGACATTTCAACTTTTTCCCCAAAAAGGCTCCAAGCATCTCTCTAACTCTGGGAAATTAAATGTGTGATCCCGTGGCAGAAGCCTGTGCCATGGTGTCAGACATCCCCCTGATTTCCAAAAGCACCCTTCACACAGCTGTGCTCCTTCCTGTGCCTCCTGGACAGTTTCCTGTAGAGGTAAAGCACTCGCTGCTCCTCCCAGCTCTGGAAGAAGGAGGCTGCGATTGTCCGGCACAGGCGGCGTGCGTAGGTCTCCAGGAACACGGTGGCGTACAGGATGCAGAAGAGCAGCCCCACAACGAGCAGCACAGAGGGGTTGGGAGGCGTGGGGGGACTGACCGTGCAGTGGGCAGAGCTGAAGATCAGGTGATGGTGGTAGGTCCTGTTGAAGTCCCCGAGTAGTAATTCCTCAGAAGGACGCCCAAAAAGTTTGAATAGAAAGGGCATGATCCCTATTTCAACCTGAAATAAGAGTTAATAGGTAAGTGGGGTATGAAGAAACCAAAATCAAGTGGTTACTACAGAAACACCAGCCTGGGGGTGTGGAATCACTGTTAAAGCACCAAGAGAAGGACATTGAAGAGTGTGAACACTTCAGGCTGAGTAGCAGTGTGATGTGCAGGCACTGAGTACTGGGCGTGGTGAGACCCAGTCCTATCTGACATCTTCATCCACTGTTACAGAGATCACAACAGGCATTCACTGTATGAGATTTATGGTGAAAGACATCATCTAGACCATGGTATTAGTGGCTGAATATCTGAATATTAGAGGCTTTTTCTAAGACCTGATTATTTTCCTATAAGTCCATCTTAAGCAGGTATCTGCACCAAGGATCCTAGGGCTGGGGAGAGAGGCAGGCTGTGTGGCAGAAGAGGGAAGCTAAAACACCAAGCCAAAGAGTATTGAAATAGAAACTAGGGAGGTTTGTGAAAAGGGCTGCAGAGGGTGGCAACAAAGCCAGCGAGCAGGGATTTCTGCTGAAGAAACAGCCCGTGCAATAAGATGAGAGACATCCTCGGTGTTCATCAGCTGCCCCCTTCCTTTCGGACTTGCCTTCACTCTGCAGTGGGGGGACCGTGTCCAAGGGACTCCCATTCCTCCGCCTTGCTTAGGGAAGGGACCTGGAGACATGGGGACACCTGGCTGCCTGGTGCTAGCAGTGCCTTTGCACATGAGGCACTAATTGCTGCCCTCCAAGCTCCCAAGGGACTGTAATTTGGAGAGTGTATCTGTTGCTTTTTGATGCTCGGGGAGGAGCAACTGAGGTTGTGCCACTGCCTCCTCCCCCAAAGCCTGTTGCTCATCCAGCTGGCTGCTGGGGAGGAAGTCAGGATTGTCTAAATAAGCGTACAAAGACTGCAATCCCACCCCCACCTCCCTGAAGTGACACAGAGTGGGGTCCCCACTCAGGGCAGGACAGGACAGCCCAGCACTCACCTTGTACTTGATGCTGAGAGTGACAGGCACTGCAGAGAACTGAGCTGCCCTTCTCACCGCCGTGTCTGCCACGCTGAACGCAAAGTGGTCCATGGCCACGACCACCAGCATCAGCAGCAGGGCCACGGTGACCAGCATGGCCTGCACGAGGCACAGCACCACTTCTTCCCAGGACAGCTTCAAGCCTGTTGGTCGGATGAGTTTTTTGGATGAGCCCCCCAGCAGATGAGCTGCTTTTCTGTCCATGGCTAAACGCTCCAGCTTCTTGGTGATGTAAAAATTGTCAAAGCGGAGGTTAGTGAGATAATTTTTCAAATACCAGGTGGACTCAAAACAGAGATAGAGCATGAAGAAACCAGCAGCCAGTCTGTTGGCTACTCGTATAGAGTCTTTGACCAGTACCTCAACAGACAAGAACTCTCTGCTAATCTTCTCACCGGCAAGGTGCATTTTTTGGTAAATCAAGGAGCTGTTCTGAAGCAAGGACAAGCGAAAATGTCCGTTCATAGGCTTATAAATGGAATGAACAGTTTCTTGGACTGTAACACCAAGCTCCCAGGAAACTTTCTCTAGCAGGGCAGTTGAGTTCAGAAGACTGTCAGAGGAGTTCTTGCAGATGCACTTAATAACCTGCAGTATGGTTTTAATGTTGCTTATGATGTTGGGTGTTATGTTCACCACTGCGATCATGACGCAGGTTGAGAAGAGAAGCTTCCGGCCCTGTTTGGTGCCTAACGTGGGCATGATCATGCTGAAGACACAACGGGCAGGATGCACCAGAAGGAGGGTCAGGAGAAGGAGCAGGCTGAAGGAGACGGCCATGGCAACGGAGAGGCGCCAGGAGTACTCCAGGGAAGCAAACATCCAGTTGTAAAAGAGGCCTCCTATCACTACTGTGATGCAGGAACACTGCAGAAACAAGGTCCACAGCTCCCTGCCGTCTGCTGGGACAGGTTTGGAGTAAATCCACCATAGGTCTGCCATAGTTCTGTGCACCTTTGGGAACAGAGAGTCTTCACAGTAGACACGGGCTCTCATTCTGGAAAAATAACAAGTACCTGGGTGTTAGCAGAGGAAGTTCATAAACAGTAATTAGGGGGCTTTGTTGAGATGGTCACTTGTGGGGCTTTACAATGTCCTCCTCTGAATGCCTCTGGTCTCACCCTTCTCTACTTCCCTGCTAACTTCCCTGAGTAGCTGGGGCTGAGATCTCCCCTGGAAGCAGCAGGACAGGGAAATTCAAGGCATTTTTTGAAAAAGAAATACTAAGTACGATGCAACTGCTCCTATATTAATGCAAGCACAGGAAAGCATTGTGTTATTCTATAAAAACCATAATAGAGTCATTCTGAGGGGTCAACTCGTTGGCAGTAGCTGAGGCTTTAGTGCTTATTTAGAGGACGTTGGAGGCAGAAAGAGGAGGCTGGTGGCTTCTGTGGAAATTGTTAGACCAGCTCTGTATTTAAAAGGTGCTACATGGACAAGAGGCAGTTGAGTGATGCTCTCCCTGCCTCTTAAGAGGAGGCCAAACACAAATCTACGTGTTTAATGGTGACAGACAGAGAAACCAGCTTCACACTGAAGCTGCAGTGCCAGAGGAAATCTCCAAGGACAAGAATTTGGCCACTACAGACAGAATGAAATGTCCCATAAAGCTATTTAAATGTCTAATGGAAACAAACATTTGGGAAAGAATATAATTTCTCAGGCCTCACATCTGGAGTGACTCTCCGGAAACCAGAAAACCTGGAGGGGAGAATAGCCTGTCCCCAGGGTTAAACCCAGCCAGGCAATCCCTGTCTCCCACTTGACAGCAGCCTCAGCTATCCTTTGAGAGACAGTTTTAGCTAGCAAAGGAGGCTTTCTATGGAAAAGCCATACAGCAGCTATCAAGACAGAAGGAAAGAGAGGGATTAAAGCTGACTCTACATACCCAGTGGCAGTGAGGTGCCCCAAACTTGCCCGAAAACTCTCCATGTTCCAGTGTCTTATTGCTCTGAGAGGATCCCAGATGTGGCTGTTAGGAGAGGCAGGGTAGGAAACCAAGGCAGCACCAGAGAGCCAGGACTCAGAAACCAAAATGTTTTAAGTTCAGATCAGCAACACCGGCAATCCCTGAAGTGTGCAAAACCTGCTGAGGGAAGCCTGGGGAATAACAGCACAACAGAACAGTGCCAGGATGCACAGCACTGCTCGGGCTTTACACTTCTTCTGGTCTTACTGCTACTGCAGAGAAGGCTCAATTTAATGACACACAGCTGAAAAAAAAAATGAGTCAGTGACACATGGGCTGACGGAAGATGGAACGAGGATCATATGGAACCTGGGGTGTCATCATTCCTTGTGGGGAAATCAGATGACTCCTCACACTGCCCACCAGCAAGCAGCGAGCAGGGCTGGCATCTCTCTCAGAGAGAAAGGGACCTTTTCCTCTTTCAGACATCAGTTATGGCACAAAGGGCACAGCAGGATCCAGCAAACCAGTTGGTAACTGCTCATCTGTTCTGACAGGCTGCTGCTCCCTGCTGAAACTGCGTGCAGGGCTCACAAACAGCTTCAAGGCTCATCTCACAGTCCTAGCAGAGGAAGAGGAAGTTTCAAACTTGAACCGTTCTGAATTCCCTATAGCCAGTAAATCCACTGCAGAGAAAACCCAGCCACAGTCAGGACTCCCGAACTGCTGAGAAGCTCCCAGATGTACAGGCCAGGATGGACACCACAGAACAAACTTGCCTGGCCCCCAGGATGTGCCCAGCACAGAGCTCCAGCCACCAAACCTGCTCACCTGGAGATGAGGACCAGCCACGGTGTTTGCTGCTCAGTTATGAGCTGAGGTTCAGGGGTGACAGGAGCCTTCCCTGGCTCCCAGCAAACCTTGGCCAGATGCTCCCAAGCTAAGCCACCATTCGTGGGCACAGGTGACGCAGCTCCCCCAGCTGCCCCCGAGCCCGTCCCTCACGGGCTGTCCCACGCCGAGCCCTCCCGCCAGCTGGGAACCGCCGGGCCCCGGGATGTTCTCAGGCTCCCCTGGGCGGGAAAGGGCAAAGGGCTGGAGGTCAGCCCTGTCCCGGCCACCCTGGGGACACAGCACGTGGGGCTCTGCCCTCCAGGGAGAGGTGGGAGAGCAGCACCTTCCCCAGGGGACACGGCGGGACCCCGCGGCAGCGCAGGCCGCGGAGGACGAGGAATGACGAGCACAACAGCAGAGCAAACCTCTGCCTGCTTCCTCGGCCCCTCCTGCAGGCACCGGGGCCCTTGTGCCCTTGCTGCTCCGCTCGACAACTCCGCTTTGTAGCTGGGGGTTTTGTTTGTCCTGTGTGGCCGGCGGAGCAAAGCTTTCCTCCCGGTGCCCCGGCGCTCAGGGGCCGGATGAGAAACTCTGACTGGCTCCAGCCGGGAAGAGGCACCAGCCAGGCGGGCGGGAAAGAAAGTGCTGTTTGTTTGGAGCATCCATAGCAATTGCTTGCACAGGCCATGAATTAGGTCTTGAATTCAATGTGCACACTATAAGGGACTAACCCAAAAGACCCATAGCTGGATCCTGCAAGGCTCATCAGCTTCTTCTGCGACTAAACTCCTTTCTTGCTCTGCTTCAGAGCGAACCGATCTTAGCATCAGCCCCTGGGACCCCATCCAGGCTACACAGGCAGCTTTCTGGGGCAGGAAAAGAAATAAATTTAGCAGTGGGCTGTAAAGAACAAAAACCTCTCAAGTTCACAACATTGTGGTGTTTTCTGAGTCTGCTACATCATCTGGCAAAGGCACCTGAGGTCTGTGGGGGCACTGAGCAGTTACTCTGGCAGCACCAAGCAGTGTTTGCAGTGAGATTTTTTTCCCCTGGCTCAACTCAAACTTGTTCTCTGCTGGCTGGACCTAGAGCAAGGGCATAAATCTGGGGTAACTTCAACTTTATACCATGAGCTACTTGTAAATGAGCTAGAAACCTAAATGCCTAACCTTCCCCAGAACACAATGAACAAGTCCACTTTGCAAAAAAAAAACCCCCAACAAACAAAACACAGCAGCAAAAAACTCAAATACCAGTGTGTGTGTTCCTGGGGATACCTGGAGAACAGCGGGTGAAGGCTGGGAGTGGGAAAAGGGCAGGATTGGAACACGGGAAAGGCAAGACCACTCATCACAACGAAGCAACTGTGACATCTTGTGGTCACACTGCTCAAGGACCCTGAAGTCTGGCTCATTTTGGTTCTGAAAAAAAATACTTTGTGGCTGGGAGAGTTCTAAGGAAAACTGATGAAGGTGCAGAGGAACACTCCGTCCTCCCGGGATGCTCCAAGTTGCCTTTTCTCACCCTGTGTCGTTTCCAGGTGGTATAAAGGGGATTTGCTTTCTTGACAAGCTCCAGTCTCTGTAGAGCTCAAGCTCTAAAATTTTCTAACATCACCAGTTTTGACTTCTTGGCGCTGCAGGAGGAAACCAAGCCCCACATGCCTGTGAGCAGCTTGCTGGAACTATGAGGCAGCAGAGGATTCCATTGGCATCATTGCCAGGAAGCAGAGCCTGGCTTTACCTGGACTAGGGATGAGGCTGAGCTTGCACCCACCAGCACAGAGGTTTTAAACTCAGCTCTGACTGCAGCCTGCAGTGTTCAGGGTGGGCCTGTGCCAGGACACCTGCAAGTTCAACCTGTGGTGACAGTGTAACCCTGTGGTGGTGACACTGATGCAGGCAGAGGGTGGGGTGAACGAACTATGCAGCTTAAGAAAATGACTGGAGAAGGAAGATGCATGAAGAGCTAAAATAGAATGATTTAAATCTGAAGATAGTTCTCTGTGGCAGTATCATCAGCACCTGTGGATCGCGTTATTCTGCCCATTCGAGGAATTGAGGGTGTGGGAAAGATTGACCAGTTTGGGGTGGTTGTTTGCTTGTTGAAATCACATGCAAATGAACAACTTAGAGTAAGACAGAGTCAGATTATGTCTTCTTAGGCTACTGCTATAGAAATATAGGAAAATCCCAGCAATATCCTTTCAGTGACTGATGAGGGATAAATGTGATATGGGAACCAAAGCTATCTACCCTGTAATAGCTGAATTCCCTATCATGCTGGACTTTCATTTGTTTCATGAATCTTTCCCTGTCTCTCCTGAAATTCCAGCATTGCTGCTGAGTGCAAACTGATGAGCACAGCTCTGGAACCACTCCCTGCTGCAAGGACCCACAGAGCAGCTCCTCCGTGTGAACAGTTTGTAAAGTGACTCGAATGCTTCTGGGATAAAAGACAACGACAAAATGCTTTCCTACTGTAAATAAACCAAAATTATTTTCCTCCAAGTGTCTCAGGAGAACATATGGATGTTGGTCCAGGACTGGATGGGGAACATCAAAGGAGTAAAGCAGAGATATTCTGGATGTTGAATTTCAATGCGCGAGTGGCATTTCCTGTTAATTAAAATTCACAAGGAGGCTGCTAATGTGAATGGCTTTTGTGATAGTTGTTGGATTTTTACATTCCTAGAGAAATGGTGCATAGGCAAGCAAAGTTCCTTAAAAATAACACAGTCAAAGTTATAGAAGGTTACTACAGAACTTGAAATACCGTTTCCTGGGAATTTTCATATCTCTACACATATCACAGACCCTTCAAGACTAATGGGACTGACTTGCCATTAAAAAACCCCCAACAAACATCTTAGTACTAGCAGCAGCAAACGGAATCAGAAATTATTCATGCAGGCCTGCTCACCTTTGAAACCCAGAAACACTAAATCTTAAAATCTCTGTTTAAAAAAACTAATTAAAACTCAAGCATGCCAGACTAGTCCTGCTCTCACAGATGCCTGGGTATAAAAGAGCAGCATTGGGTAATGCTGCCGTCCACATGCCTTAAATCAGATCCTCTGAGGAGCCCTGGGAAACTCAGGGGCTGCTGACAGAGCTGACAAACAGGTCTTGGACTAAAGAGGTTTAGGATCAGGTGCTTCTTATTCCTTTCCCAGGTGTGCCAAGGCCTCGTTGTGGACCTGGGGTACGTCACTGGTCCCCTCTCTGCCTCAGTTTCTCACACTGGCCCAGAGATCACAAACCTGCCCTGGCTCCATTTGTGAAACACTTCTTGATCCCTGGACAGACAGTGCCAAGGCATGCCAGGACACTGGAAGTTATTTTTGGAGATTTCTACACGAACTCTGTGGTCTCAGCTTTCAAGCCCAAGGAAAACCATTCTGCATTCGATCACTGAGGATGCACCAAGTCGGAGCTGAGACCATGAACAAACCTGTGACCCCAGCATCTGTGTTGGAGCTGGGCTGGATGTTACCCTTTGAAACTGGAGGATCCCAAAGCCCTTGCTGCCTGTCCTCCAGGCTGCAGGGACAGAGGCAGCTCTGTCCCAGGGGCTGACAAGGATCCCCTGCAGCAGCAGCAGCAGCTCCAGTGGCTCAGGGCAGTGGGACCATGGGGCTCCTTCCTGCAGTGCCTGTGGGCACAGCCTGTTCCCTGTTCCCTGTTCCCTGGCCCAGGACAGCAATCCTGTGCTGTTCACGGACAGCTGGCTGAAAAAGCAAACTGCAGGGAGCAATTTTCCCTTCCCATTCAGCCCATCTTTGCTATGGCATGGTGAGGAGCATCCAACCAGAACGACAGTGCCCAAACCCAGCAGAGCCAAGCAGAACAGGGATTTGGGGTGTGCTCAAAGGCTCTTCAGCAGAGCAGCCCTGAGATGCTGGTCCAGGGGTTTTCCCATTGCTCTACTGCCTAACAGGCCTGCACTGCTCTCCTGCTCCTCCTGGAGGGCCACTGCCCAAATCAGGGATGAAGCTGGAGCAGGCAGAGGCGTGGGCTTTGCTTTTCTCCCCTCAATCTACAGAGCAAACAGGACCAGGTGACGTGCTAACCAACGCGCTTTATTTTAAGTTTTCCACAATCATTACGGATTTTGTTTGAACATTAAGGATTTTTTTTTTTTTAACTTAATTGATCAAAGTTCCACATTCAATTGGTTTTGGCAATTTTGGTTCAACCCCGTGGAGTCTCCACCTGCCACATGACCCCAGGGTAACCCCCACAGGGTAACCCCTGCAGCAGCAGCTGTGGCTGGTGAACATGTCCCTGCCAGCCCTCCCACCTGGCCCTGGGGGTGATCAGCAGCACAGGAGCAGGGGGGATGCACTGGATCCCTACCCCAGGCCAGTTCGTCTTGTCAGCTCCACCAGTTCACATTGTCAAGAAACCTGTCCCAGCACAGGGATCCAGTCACTCACCTTCCATAACACAAGAATCAGATCCTTTATCATTCAATCATCTATTTCAATGACTGATGATTTAAGTTTAATATTTCAGATTCTTACAGAAAATAAAATAAAAATAATTGGATAAAATAGTGATTAAAATCACAGTCAATTTGCAATGCTTTCATTGAAAGTACCCAAGCAATCTGATTTAAAAAGACGTTAAGAATCAAAGCTTATTTTTAAGAAATGTCAATAATATTCCAATGCAACTTGTCCACTGACCTGTGACTCAGCGGGTCATTTGTGAGTGAGTCAATCTCACAAACCTAAGACTGGCCACATTTACCAGCGGTGAAACACCACCGATGTCCAAAGTTATGTCAGAAATTAATTTGGTCCCAAACCCCATCCATGTGCTCAGTGCAAAGAAGCAATCGCTGTCCCAGGTTTTCAAAACACTGAACATGTTTGGAAACAAACTGTGGCCTTCCAGTTTCCAAAGCATGGAGCAATGCACTGAGTCCTAGCAACACATCTGAGTCATCCCTTCACACACAACCCTGAAGAAATAGTCTTCATCCTCCATGAGAGAATTACTCATGAGATGTCAATGAGACCCCATCCTTACACCCTGCCAGAAGCACCTGGCCACGCCGCCTCCTCCCCGGCCAGATTCTGATACACTCACTCACACTGGGCTGCACATAAATAATCCAGTTGCCTCCACCCTGTGCCTAGGGCTGCTCTCCAAAACGAGGTAGGGTATCAGAAGCTGGAGCAGCAAGGCTCGCCAGCTCTCGTGGGGGGACAGGCATCTACCCAAAGATGCTCCATGCTTACAGGTTGTCCAGTTAACAACCATCTATGACAGAAGGACTCTGGGAGAGTCGGATTTGTACCTGCAGAAGGTGGGGAAAGATCTCCAGAGAAAATAACAAATGGATGTCGTGACACTGACCAGGATTTCTAAACATAAAATTAAACCAGAAGGTCCCACACAGTGTGAGTGGCCACGTGGCTTTTCCTCCTGTGCAAACTCTGACGATTCCAGTGCCCCAGTCCTAAGTGAGTGAGTCCTTCCCCGAGGGTGGCTTTGTTCATATTTTATTTAGTGCACTTAAAGTGACATTTTCTACAGCTGTCAAAAGTGAGGTGGCATTTTCTGCATGGATGTTGGCCCATGCAGGGAAGGTCCCCAGCTGGAAGATGCTCTTGGCCCATGTGTTCATAGCCAAGCTAAGAAGCAGAACTCCCATAAGATTCATGAGCAACCCAGTTCTTGCCTACAAAAGAAATACAAAGACAGCTGTTGAGTTTAGACTGGACATCTACAGCATGTGAAGCATGAAGCTATTTGAATGCAAACATTATAAAAATGGAAGGCTTGATTGCTGTTAATATTAGCAACATCTTAAGCAGGCTTAAAGCCACAAAGGCCATTCTGCAGCTGCTTACCAAGCTTTGATCCATCAAAAACTTTAACATCTGTTTAGCCTCAGGAATGTGAGCAGGAACTGGGACTAAGCCTAATTTTACTCATAAGCTTTATTTCACTGAGCTGGGGAACTTTTCCTGCATCCAGAAACCTATGAAAGTTGAGCTGCTGACACTAGAGGAACAGGACCAGGGGCTGGGGGGTGCTGAGCACATTCAAGACCACTTTTGTCACCATTTGGAGCCATGGTGGCTTCAAATTTCAGCTTCATACGAGCTGCTTCCATCCTGTGCCTTCAAACACTGTTGATACTTCTGTCTTCTCACTTTACTACATATTGAAGTACAAACAATCCAGAAAAATCCTTCTTTAAACACTCAGGCTGATTGTTTTCGTCCTTTTATGTATCTAAAGGAACTTACCATATCCTTGACCATCAAATGTCCAGAGGAAAATGCAATTGAGTTGGGAGGTGTTGAGACTGGCAACATGAATGCATAGGAGCATCCTATAGTTCCTGGTATCATTAAATAGAGGGGATTTACTTTCAGACGAATGGCCTGGAAAACCAGAAAGGAACAGAAATTGCACCTTGGGGATTCGAGCTGCCAACAGATGAATCAAAGGATGCAAATAGCCAGTGGAGTGTGCAGAGCCCTGTCGCACACTCTGTGATAAATAATCACATCTCTCACAACAAAGTCTGAAGGATTATTATCCTTCAGTGTCCATGTTATGCTACAGGGCTTGTTGCTCCCAAGGGTTTTGAAGAGCCTGAAGCCCAGGAGCAGGAAAACTGCCCAGTGCCTGTCCCAGCACAGACCCAACACAAACCTGCCCACCCTAGGGGCAGGGCAAGGAGGGGGCAGAGGACGAGCTGGTCTTGCCATGGGATGAGCTTACCAGCTCTGCCAAGACAGGCAGGAAGATGATAATAGTGGCAGTGTTGCTGGCAAACTCGGTGAACAAGGCGATGACAACGGTGATGAGGATGACAGCCACGGGAGGTGGCACACCCTCCAAGGGATGCAGACGGCCTCCTATCCACACAGACAAGCCAGACTCCTGCAGAAGGGGAGAGCAAAAACGGGAGTCATCCTCCTGCATCCCTGCAGGGAAACTGATCCTCTCCTAGAACTTGTCCCCAGGGTGTCTCACAACAAGCAGCTTGCAGGGAGTTGTAACCTCCTTAGTTATCTGCTGTGCATTGTTGTCACTTGGAGTTGAGAAATGTGTCCTTTGAGTGTGATGACTCCATTGACACAAGTTTTCCAAAGCCAGATGAGAACACCAAGCGACACCCTGATAACATCCAACCCTGCTGGGCAGGATAATGCCACAAGGCATCTGCTGTGGGCCTCACCTCACAGCCCTTGGCCATGGCAAAGCCTCCTCCAAGCAGCAGGATGATGTTCCAGGGCACTGTCTCTTGGGCCTTCCTCCAAGTCAGCAAGGGCTGGGTTTCTGTGTTTGGTGCTAGAAAGAGAGCAGAGGTCTGTGTCAGACACTCACCTGAGGAGGAGCATCAGCCATCACCTGACAGAGTGATGACACCATGAGTCTGACAGCAGTGCTGAAGCTCACTGACCATGAGTTGCTGATCTAATACACACATGGAGTGTCTTGAGTTAGCCAGTTAAAGGAACATTTAACTTAGTATCAGATGTCCAACAAAAAAAAAAATTCTAGCATTAGAGTTTTCTTTGAGGCTTTCTTAATTTAATATTTAATGTCAGAATAATTTTCTCTCTGTAACAGACATAAACATTGTCTTCAAAATATAGGGGTCCATGGGAGGAGGAAATTCTCTGCCATTTGAATTATAAAGATGCTATTAATTTTCCATTTGTCATTCAACAGCCAGTGAGTTTTATAGCAGGGAGCTCATCTCCCCTAAAAGCTATTTCTTAATACATGAGGAAGTGAGCTCTGTTGTATGGAAGGATGCACTAATGGGACTGAAATTTTCTGTTGAAAAAGTGCACATATTTTATCCACAGGAGGCCTGATTAAACATCTTCCTGTGTA
Organism: Platysteira castanea; assembly: GCA_013397175.1. NCBI lineage: Eukaryota > Metazoa > Chordata > Aves > Passeriformes > Platysteira > Platysteira castanea. Next base: position 1,541,393 of record VYXC01011106.1, on the reverse strand, counting down.
TGGACAACACAACAAATGTGCATGACTCAGAGCAGATGGTATTTTGTTCCCACAGACCCCAGGCAATGCTCCATCATCCACGAAGGGCCTTCATCAGCTACTTCTCCACATTAAGATCATCTCTTATTCCAAGCATCTCATGAATTAAAATTTGTATTTAATTTCTACTTGAGAGGACCAACCCAAGACTTCAAAACCTGCTGGAAAGTTTGGGCTTTAGGAGTTCAAATCCTAAATCATTCTAGAAACTGAGGAAGAGCACCTATATCTGAGAATGGACAACTAGCCCAGTTCTGCCCTCTCAGAGGTCCATGCTCCCCTCACAGGACAGGAGCTGTTGGGGAGTCAGACACCAAACTCTGTTTCACAATCAGGTCTGCTATGGTAAACGAACACCCATTTCAGGTCACTTCACCCCACCATGGCATCAACCCTGACAGCTACATCAGCAACTGAGTCATTCCTGCCATCAGCAGCAGGGCAGTGTCTGCTAAGCCACTGCTGGTACTTGGAAAAGAAACCTCTCTGGGGTCAAATGGCACCTTCAAGCCCCACTGCTCCCCACAGCCCGCACTGCTGCTGCAGGTCCAAGGGGAAGAGCCTTGGTTCTTGCTCCATGCCTGCCCTGCCAGGACACAGGCACGCACAGAGTCCCTGCCTGGAGGGGTCTGCTACTCACCTTTCAAGTCAAACCACCACCTGAAGGAAGGTTTTTGTGAAGGGAAGAAGAACAGTATAATCACAATGGTGATTCCTGTAACTGCGTCTGAGATAAACCTGTCCAAAAGCAGCAGAAACACTTGTAAGAAGCCCAAGCCTGTAGAATTACAAAGTTTATGAGAACAGGGATTTACCAAAGAAGATTACAAGTTTACATCAGGTCTGAACAATGCTCGTTGTTCACAGTTCTTTTCTTTTTTAATTCCCTGTCGAGCTACATTTCTACGATGGGCTGTGAACCCCCCAGAAAAGCTGCCCTACAAGTAAAAACCAAGATCTAATCCCCTCCACACTGATGTTCTGGCTGTTCTGATTGCAGAGTCATGAGGACAAGTTTCCTCAGCCTGTTGCAGAGAGGAAGAAAGACAGAGCCCAAACCACCTTATTTATATGAGCTCTTTGCAAAATGCTCAAACTCTCAAGCAAAAGGCAGGCTCCATCTAGTAAAAAGCTTAAGCATGTGTTAGATTTAAGAAGTTATTAACTGATGAGGAAAAAGTCCATAACTACTTTGCTGTATTAAGGAATCATTTATTAAACTGGGGTTTTATTTGAAAAAAAACCACAAAACTATGAAGGTCTCTTCCTTTAAGAAATAACAACACCCTCTCTGAGCTTAGCATTCCCTAACTGCTGTATCTATTCATCTTCACAAGGTATGGATGTCACAGGGGACACAAACTTGGCAAACAGGCAGGATAACATTTGGAAACAGCTCCTGCCATCTCTCTTGAGTCTTCAGACCTCCAGTGGCATCGGTGGGTTGCCTAAAGAACTCCGTATTTCACTGTAAATATAAACAGCATTCCCAACATTAAATCCTAGGGATGGCCTCAAGCAGACACATCCCAACTTCCCACTAGCTTCATGCACCTCCTCCAGGAGCCAGAAAAAACAAAGTTGGCTCTACTGCTTGATGCTCAGTTTAATTTATTCCAGGAAACCTGAGTAATTGTGTTAAGCAACACAATCAGAAACTCAGGAATCTCAATGACTTGGAAATGTTATTGCAAAAATGGCACAGTGGAATGAAAATAGTCTTACCCTGGTGCAAACAAGCTTGCCCAACCTGGAATGAATTTGGGATCCCTGGAGAACAGCATGATTGCAAACATGCAGAAGAAGAAGAAAATTGCCTGTTCTGCAAACCTGAAATGAAAAGAAATTAGGTTAAAATGCTGATGTGCTAAAAGGGTGGATCCAAGCTAGGAAAAGTATCCAGCTCCTGCTGCAGCATCTTGGCTGAGAAGTGAGGCTGATTGTCTAAAAACAACTACAGTGAAACATTGGAACAGATTGTAAATCTATTTGCAAATACTGGTGTTTGCCAGCAATTCTCTCCTATTGGAAGACATTAAGGAGAGGCAAGATGGAGATCAGGAATGTCACAACAGCTCGATGCAAGGTTGGGGTGTGGCAGAGAGGAAGGGCCAAGCAGCTCCTCGTGTCCCTCCAGGATGCCAGCCAGGGATGGTGTCACTGCAGCTCGAGCAACACAAAAGGATGATTGAGATTCAAATCATACATGAGACAGCAGGAACAAATTCCTCCAAGGTCAAAATCTAAACACTGTCCCTGAGACACATGACAAACAGCAGGGTAAAAGGCAATACTCACTAAGTATCTAGTGGAGTTAAGATTTAACCAAGACGATGCCTCAAAATGCTATTTAAAATCTCTCTGAGCACAAGCAGGGCCTTGGGAAGAGGCCGCTTGAGCTGATTTTTAGTTATGGGGTTGCTAATCAAATTGGTAGAGCTCAGCTTAATGGACTTTCCCACTCCTAGATCTCAAAGTGGGACTTTGATTCTTTCAGAGACATTTTGCAGGCTGCTCGATAATGTACTGAATGGAACAAATAAACCAATTTCTTTCATTTACAGCACAGGCACAGAGAGCTGTCTTTGAAGAACCACTCCATGTTCCACACAACAGAAATAATTACAATGTCGATAGCACGACACAAACATCGCTGGATATTCACAGCATTGCCCTGAGTATGAAAATACTGTTTTACAGATGGGGAAACACAGGCCATTTAAGGATAAAACCTGCAGTTTCAATAGTCTTCAGTAGCCTTGGCTGCCCAGAATATCAGTGGATGGTTGGACATATCCAGCACTGGATTTCTAGAGATACTCAGCTTTTCCTGCTTCCCCCTTTTTTTGGCATTTCTCAGAAGTCTAAAACTCATGTTTCTTTCTGCTGCTTACTTCAAAATATAATCCCCATCATCACAGTTTGTATTAGCTTCTACTTTTCTTGCTTGACTAATATAGTTGAAAGAATCATTCAGAAAAAAATAATGTATTCCATGGCATGGATCTGACTTCTTTCTATATACTTTCTCTGAGCTTTAAGATTTCTTAAAGTCTATCCACAATCCATACGATTCATATCCATAATATGATTTTCCAGCCTTCTCAGCAAATGCCTCTGGCTTTACAGGACAGGTATGCACAAACCTCTGAAATCCAGCCTGTGTTGGCCAGCCCCTAACACACAGAATTGGGTTTGTTCCTGGAGTAGAAAAATCATAAAGAGTAATTAAGCAACCCAGCATGAACTCCCTCTCTAACAGGAATGTTGTTCTTCAGAAGATTTGAGTGCAAGCTGCTATTTGCAATTATTCACACTAGCAAAGGTGAAGAGGCTGGAGCAGGCAAAAAGCAAAGTTCAGCAGGTTACAAACAGACTGAGTGGAAATACAGGTATAATATTATTTTTAAAACTCCATTCCCCCCATTCCTCCACTCTTAAAACAGGATATTTGCAAATGCACTTAATTTCTTTCTCATTTCCATCCCAACTTTACAACTCACTTTGTTGGACCCAGTTTCTGATAGTCCTCCTTTATCACTTCCTTGGCTCGGGCTTCTGCATCCACTCTTATATTTGACTTTTTTGTTTTCCAGCCCCTGCCAAGAAACACGATTACATTTTCATATGCCTCTGACCCAAGTGACACATAGGAAATACTGCATTTTCTACTGCAGCACATGCAGGACTCAGTGTCCTTCTCCACACCTGCTCTGCAAGGTCCAGAGAGCTGCACATCTGTGGCAGCTCAGTTTGTGTTATCTTCAGATTATGAAGACTAATAACGAGAATCTTTGCTGAGATAAAGGTAATAAGGCCTCATTTTATATTTCCTTTGTCTATGCTTTCATACAAAGGAGACCCTGCAGAGGTGAGGAAGTTTCCTCTCATTTATATTCTGAACTGTTTCCTCCAGAATGGGCTGTGATTGCCAAATGAAAGGCCCAACATTGCAGGATTTCCTTGTCTTCCTTCCAAGCAAGTTACCTACTTGGGCAGAACGAGTTGGAAATAGGGTGACAGAGAAAATGGATCTGTCCCTCCATTTTTCAAGTCACTTGTAATTTCCTGGGTGATCCCAGGATGCTGCTGAGGATCAACAAAAATGTGAGGAATTCCTAAGTGGCCGGGAATGTTAATGTGCTCCTGGCTAAGCCTCTTAGCCTGGCTGCACTGGCTGCACACAGTTTGCTCCTTTGTAGCATATGCATACAAATAATACATTCATATCTTGCACTTCATCTCCCACCACATCCCATGACACTGAACCTGGTTTTTAACACTGCCTGTGACCTTGATTAAACTTACAACCCCAAATTTCTGTATCAGATGCATCTGCCCATCCCCATGGTGCCTGCTGTTCCTTAACTCATTTATTTTTTCAAAGGGATGTGTTGGTTGCATGTTCTATATGGCTGAATGGTTGATCATTCAGAAGCTCCTGCACTTCAAGCTCCTGGCCCTTTAATTTCTTATTTTTGGGGGAGGCATTGTTAACAGCAGCCTCAGCTCAGCCAGCCCATATCTCCGCCTTTTGATGTCTTCTGGATTCAAGCAAAGCTGAAATGTGCACCTGCCCGTGCCCTGCTGCAGACACCAAGGACCTGCCCGCAGAGAAAGTCTGGCCACTATCGCCAAGCAGCTACAGCCCAAGCACCCCAGCAGGCTCCTGTGGAGCCTTGGCTGTGCTCGCAAAGCTTTGCAGTGCCTCTCCCGCTCCTCGCCGCTGGGGAGTTCTGGTATCCGCGCTGGCCCAGCTACCCCAGCTACCCCAGCACAGCCGCGCTTTGCGCCCGCGGGGCCGAGCCAAGCCAAACACGGAGCATCACGTTCCCCGAGCAGCAGAGCCGCTCTGCCTTTCGCCGGGGGCTTGGGGCTGCGCTCACCTGAGGGGCCGGGGCTGTGCCGGCCGGGGGCCGGGGGCCGGGGCCGTGCCCAGCCCTCTCCGCGGGCACGGGAACGCGGGCCGGGCTCCGCAGGGGCCGCGCACAGCGAGAGCAGCGCAGCTCTCGGCAGTGCAGCCGGCCGAGCATCCCACGGCAGCACGCAGAGCCTCCCGAGAAGCCCCACCAGCAAGTGAAGGACAAGCCTTTGGCATTCTCTGGATTAAAACTTTCCCACTGATTTTTTCCCCCCTATGTCTGAGACAGTGTAAATATTTGGACACCTGTTCTCTTTCTTCCCCTCTCCCCCTATTTGCATTTTAAAGTCAAAACAACAATTAAAGACTTTTCTAAATATTACAAATTCTGTATGGTCCCTGGAGGAAGCAAGACTCTGACTTTGTTACTATCACTTGAGAGAGTGTGGAGGGGGGAAAGGGCTCTGCATGAGCAGCAGTGCAATGCTGCAATCGCTTTGGGTTGTGCACACCAAGGGGTTGCATGTATCCAGCAAAGATTTACCGGAAAAACATGTTATTCTCAGTTACAGATTAACATGTTGTTGTAAAATTAAGCCCTGTTGTGAAGTAATCTGTTCCAAACCCAGGTTTTTGCCTCAAGAAGAAATCCTGTCTCTTTTATGGGGAACCAAGATTTTGTCATGGTCTTCAAAGCTAGATCCTGCTTTTCCTTCTGTCATTAAAAATGTTCCATTTACCCCCACAGGCGAAGGTCAGGCAGTAAAAAAAACCTTTAAAAATTTTATGTTTAACTGAATGAATAAAATACATACTCTGTACACGTATTCCAGTTGGATAAAGTATATGTAACCATGAGATATCTTTAAAAGCTTCCTATTGTATATCAGCTTTTTAAAAACAGATGACTTGTTATGGGATGGGCATGCTAGAGTTAGTTATGAATTCCCTCACCTTCCAGGAGATGATCCTAGGTGATATCAGTAGATTTAGGATAAGAATCATGATGAATACATATTTCACAATGCTAATATAACCAGAGTACATGTATGTATAGTGAATATCAACATACCTCAGGTTAATTCCTCCATACAGGATGGAGATCCATAGCCATCCCATGAGGAGAAAAATCAGCATTAAAGGAAATGCAAACATAAACCAAGAACCAAAGTTCACCACATCACATTCTGGAAAATAACTAAGCAAACGGGAAAAATCAAGTTAATGCAAGATGGGAAAGCAACCCTTCCATCCACGGGTAAACAAGCATCTGAAATCAGCAGTGAAATATCCCACAAATCTGCCCCTGTGCATTTAAAAACTATCCCTGTGCGTGCCTTAGGAGTTATCTGGACATAAGGATGAGGAGTGTTGTGTTGGGACAACCCCCAGGATCCTGCCACCCCCATCTCACCCGGCCCAGCTGTGCAAGCCTGCAAGGAAAGATCTGGAAATCTCTCTCCAGATGGGCAACGCCTTCATACAAAGATACTCCTGAACACCCAGGATTAAATCCTGCTACAGAAACTGCTGGAGAGTCTGGACATGAACCTCACAGGGATGCTGCAGTGCTCAGGACAGGCTGTATGCACTTCTTGTAGAGGTCAGCAAAGGTAAGAAATACCTGTGGGCACCTGGGCTGCCACAAATCTCTGCTCCTATAGGAGGAATCTTTTATGACTAAGAAAACAGGCCAGAAGTAGTGGGCTCATTATTTTTCTTTCTCCTATGCAGCAGTAGCTATAATTGCTCACAAAGCACTACACAGTCTGCTTCATCAAAACAGTTACCAGGTTAATTGAAGGCATGGAGTCAAGTCCCATTAAATTCAATGGGATTAAAAGCATCAGTGAGGTGAAGCACACATGCTCCAGTTTGGCTGACAGCCTGCCTGGCTATGCTGGAAACCTGCTTATTAAGTCTAAGGCTGGTGCACTCCCTGCTTTCATTTCCCAAAACGTTCTGGAAGGGTATGAATTTTCCAAACCAGCACTCAGCACAGAAAGGGATTTCCTACAGGGATGAAGACCATGTCTCTGTCTTGCAGGATTTACAAGGATCCCCAGGACAGCCTCCCATACCTCTTCAGCTGTCCCAGAAGGATGAGGTTTGGAGCAGTCCCCGTCAGCGTTGCGGTACCGCCGATGCTGGCTGCGTATGGGATTGAGATGAGGAAACCTTTCCATATGTTTGTTTTGTATTCCTCCTCCTTCTTTAAGTCTGAGAGAGCATCACTGGAAATCTCCTTCTCCTCCGCAAGATCTTTGCTTTAAAATAGTCCAAAAGAGAATCCGGTGAAAGCCCTGGTTTAAATACAGCGCAACCACTTCAGAACCTTGACAGAAGGAAAATTCCCAGTTTTTAGAAACCCAAGCTACCAGTGTGCTCAAGGACACCTTAGCAGCTCAGCGCTGCAGAGGGGTCTGCTTGGTGCAGCACCACGTGGGACTGTCAGCCTTGCAGAGGACAGAGCACCCTCAGACCCATCCATCCACAGTAGCTGAGGGTGCCTGTGCCTTGCCCAGCCCCTCAGCAGCTTGTAACCCTCAGCATAAAGTCCACAGGACTGCCAAAAGGAAACAGAACTAAAATTTGATAGATTTGAGGAAAGAAACATCTGTTCCTGTGTTCCTGAAGAGATGCTTCCTTCCCATCCTTGTTATCAAAGCAGGACCATCGCCAGTGTGTAAATCCTGCGGGGTTTTACATCATTGGCTTCACACATTTGATGTTCCCAAGAAAACCAAGGCACAAATCCCCAGCAGGAGACACCTTTGGCTATGATTTCAGAGTGGCTGAAAAAAACCTCTGTAATGATTTGAACATGCAGAGGGATGCTGGACGCACAGAGGAGGATTTTTATCATCAGGCTTCTAGTGACTGGGATGTTCAGTATAATCAAAACATTGCAATGATTGAATTTCAAATTCCTAAAACTTGGTCTAGCTCAGGGGATAATTCTCTCTCAACTCTCTAATACAAACTTTATAGTTAACTTACTCCTCAGTACTTGCCAGAAACTGCATCTCAGTTGGTACAGTGTAAAGTTTATTCTGATGTAAAGATGCTGAAAAAGAAAGATGAGGACTTTAAAACAGTTCAAAGCATCTAGAAAATTCTCCTTGAACAGAGGGACAGAGGAAACAACTCCCATTTTAGAGGAGGGGCTGTACAAATGAAGGGTGAGCTCACACCAAGGGGATGGGGTCAGGAGCACCTGGCAGGGATGAACGAGCCCACCTCCTGCTGCCACTGCTCCAGTCTCACCACAGCACCCAGCTTCTCCTCCAACACCCAGGCACTTGGTCCCCTTACTGCTTTTGCCACAGCCGGGGCTTTGGGATCTTCTAACACAGCCAAAAGTTCCAGGGCATCCCTTACCAAGTCATGGGTTTGGGGTGATTTTTTGGGGGGGGAGGATTAACCATAAGTCATTCTTAGGAAGAAACACTGTTGGGCCTTGCTGTATCTGTAAGGCAGGTTCCCTGAGGCACAGCAGGACTGCTTCCTGTCACTGAGCTTCATTCTCATGGGGTGAGAGCTTTACACCCTGCAGACATCTAGTGCAGTCACCACAAGGCTGTAATTCCTTCTTTAAAGACAAGGGTGAGACACATTTGGGGATTAGGTTTTGTACCAGGTCCTCCAAAAGCCACCCTGACAGCAAGGCCCACTCCAAGCCCATCATCCTCTCCACAGATGACAGACCCTGCCAGCTGAGCAGCCAGTCCCAGTAACCTGGGAGCTGCACACCACTTGACCACACCAACCCACGGGAGCACTCAGAAATCAAAAGATGAAAAGGCAACACAATCACTCTCTGTTACCAGACCTGACATTAGGGCTCGTGGCATTTGTGGTCATGGCTTGACCTCCTGAGCTTGGGAGATATGCTATCAAATCCCATTTCCCATGTTCCTGGCAGGACTGGAGCACTTGTGAGTTTTATCCACCTTCAGCCCGGTGGCCCTTCCCCACCACAGCTGGCTCTGCTGCCTTTCCTTGTGCTCTCTGCGTGGTTTTGGGTCCAGAGGTTTGTGTGCCTGCCCTTCCCTGGGCTCTGCAGATGCCTACATACACAGCCCAGTTCCTGGTACCGCCACTCAAGCAGTCCCCAAATTTCCTTGCACCCCTTCTTAGCCCAAAACCCGATCCCCTCCCTCCCAATATGACCTAGAGATCTAAAGCATGGAGAGAAGCCAGTGGTCAAAGTCTCTGGACTCACTCACGTGTGCGCCAAAGGCCCCGCGCTGGTTGCAGCTCAGTGAACCAGGGGTTTTTGCCATGTCATGTTTTACACATTGCTAATTTACTGAATTGGAGTTAATTGGCTTGGACACACACAAGCTGAGCTTTCGTCCAACCTTGCTACAGTGAAGGGATGTAATTAGAAAGATGAACATTAACCCATGGTTGACTGTTGATCCCTCAATGGATTTAGCCCAAAGGCTCTTAAAATGCTGTCCCACTCGAGCCCAGTCCTGGCTCTGCAAAGATATTTCATTCTACCTCAACATTTTTCAATTTTTTTCCCTGCTAAGCTCAGACTACCATCCCATCCGGGCAGGACCATCTGTGAGTTATCTGTCAAGGAAGGACTGCAAATATAATCATGCAAAGGAAAGCCAGGTATACTGCAGAGCTTTTCCTATGAAACTTGTAAAAAAGGAATTGAAAATTATTATGGATCCGTAAGTCAGAAAAGGCCAAAGATAACAGAGTTTGGACTCAGCTGTACACACCTCTCACAGGGCAGTATGAGGATTCTGTGGCCATTTCACCTAAATACTTCATATACCTTAGAGGCAGAAATGCTTTTCCTAGATAATTTTTGCTTCAATGATCTTTTTATTAGTTCTAAAAAGTTTAGAAGATCCGAGAAAGAATATTTTCACCCACTGAGGGATGCAGGCAGCAGTGCTGTGGCCACACCCTGCCGGCACAGCCTGGGTTTAGGCAGTTAAACCAGGCAGCAGTGTCCAAAAATGCACATTTCCCATCTGCCCCTTTAGAGACATTATTTCCAGATCTGTGACTCAGAGTTACACCTCAAGCACCGACTGCAGTTTATCTTGAATTTGGAGAATATTCTCTATGAAGGAAAAAAAGACTAGAAATATTTTCTTGTGATTTTTACCTGGAGACATTTAAGGTGCTCAGAGAAATGAAATATTGCCAGTGATGGGTTAGTGGGCGGAAGCAGGAGAGAGGTCAGGCTCGCTGGCACAGCACCTTCCAGCTTGTCACACACCTTTTGCTGGAGATGTCACACAGAATTGCAGGGCCCAGCTCCAAAAAGAAAATTCTAGAAGCTGAAAAATGTCTGTTGGTGTTAAATTTATAACCCTGCTTTGATCTACCAGGACCAGCTGGGACTTCAGCCACCCAACCTCACTACCTGCTCTCTTGCATCAGAAGCCAAGAGTGTCAAAATGAACAAATTATTACACCCAGTTTTAGCAGTCAGTGACACAAGAATGTAAATATTTGCTGATCTATAACAAGCTGCCCACGTGGTTGAGCACAGACATAGGTGATTGAGTGCTTGGGATTCTCTCATCAGGAAAAAAAGTGTCACCAACTGATCAGAGATCACCTAAATTCAGGCACTGTGTGTGTAAGCAAAGCCCTACACAAAAGTGTATGGTTTCATACATGTGAGATTTTTTTTTTTTTGAGATTTTTTTCTGTAAATCAAGTGCTTTGAAATGTCATATATTCTTTATTATATTTTAAATCAGTATTTTTAACCACCCAAATAGTTTTTAGCTTCATGGACTCTACTACAGTGTCATGAAACCAAGTCAGTTTGCAAACTGACCTTATCACATGCCATTGTACAAGTTTTCTTCCACATACAGCTCCCTTCACAAATAAATCTGTCTTGTTAAAGCACAGATCGCAATTTAGATGGATTATAAACATTTAGCAAACTAGGAAATGAGTATACCTTCTTCTCATCTGCACATATCCACTCCTAAGTGTAACATCAGATTCATCACTTTTGACTGACTTCAGGTTTATGGCTTCCCTCAAGGAACTCAGCTTTGCTCATCCATTCAGAAAGATTACCAAAAAGGATGAGTCCACCCTGAGACACTGAAGTTCAAATAAAAAGTCTGCATGAAAACACACATTTTGATGTACAAAATGTACATTTTACAGGTAATTCCTCCCTCAGTTGTATCATGAATAACTTTCAAAAGCCTCTATCCCCAAAAAACCCCCCATCATCACGCCACCACGTGATATTTGCAAAGCATCGCTTTATTCACTCCTCTACCTGCACGCCCCTCCTGCCTTTTCTGGTTTCTCTTACCACTGCAAGTGTTGTGAGTCAAGGATGTTAAGCCTGTGCTTAACAGTGTCTGGGACAATGGGAGAATCTTCCTTTTTGTGTTCCCAAACTCTACTGTATTTGCAGGCACAACTACACAGTCAGTTTCAGAGGCTGGGGTCAAGAAAGTTATAAGCACATTGACAAAACACAGAACAGGAAATTATAGCAAGGAAATCAGTGGGGTTGATTTTAATAGATGTGAACAGTCAAAAATTCATAAAGCAAACGTGATAAAGCAACCTGGAGGGAAAATATCTCATGATTGCTAAACATTAATGATCAATATTAATTGTATCTTTATTAGTGTGCACATGTTCTCCTGGGGACTCCTTTATCTTAGGACTCAATGGGAACCAAAAAGCCATTGCTTTTAAATCACAGAGGCAGATGAACTCCTAATTAGTGCAAGAAGAAGCAGCAGAAGAAGAAGCTGTGACTACTGCTCCAGCTCTAAGTAATAGCTGCAAAGGGGATGTCAGGATGTCATTTTTGGTTTGCTGTTTCTCATCACTGTGTGCCAGAAGCCCAAAGTTCTGGTAAATGACTTGTGAAGAGAGGGCTGGAAGAAGGCCTTACCTGCCCACACAACCCTAACCTGCCCTCAACCTGCTCAGGAACAACACCAAACAGCAGCATCGAGATGGGGGGAAAAAAAAAAATCACAAAGCACTTTATAGATAGGTATTTAACTTGCCAGCCTTCCCTTGGGTCCTTGCTTTCTCCTCCAGCTCAGGCTCCAGTTCCATGGGTGAACAAACAGGAAAACAAGAGGAGAACACAGGTGTCCCAAGCACAGACAGCTCTGTGTGCCACAGGGAGGGACCCGCCCTGCACCATCCCCGAGCACTCAGCATCTGCCCTACCTACAGCCCCCCCTGGCTCCAGCTGTCCCCACAGCAGTGCAGCCCTGCAAATCCCACCACCACCGTGCCACAGAGCTGCACTTTAACCTGTGCCAGCAGCAGGGTTCTGGAGCAGCTTGGCTGGGCACCGCTGCTTTTTGGTTTTCCAGGCCACTGCTAAGCACTGCCTCCCTGCATGACGTGAGGAGGGGGCAGGATAAAAGGGAGTTTTCTGCCAGTATTCTTCTACCATGGGAATAAAGTGTACAGTAAAGTGGGACCAGCCCTGAGATCGAGATGCAAGCTCAGGAACGAGGTATTTGTGCCAGTGAAGTTGATAAAATGGGGAGATTTGAGAGCAGCAGGGCAGACCTCAGCTGGCTTGTACTACTGCCCTGTCTCAATTACCTTGGTTTTCTTCATTTTCCCTGTTCATATCCTTAGATGTGTCTTTCTCCCCAAAGAGGCTTTTTAAAATTGCATTTGCAATTGGAAGCATCATAGCAGTGGAGGCAGTATTACTTAACCACATGGACAGGAAAGACGTTGTCAACATCATCCCTAAGATTAGTCTGAAAGAGAGAAAAAAGGAAAAGCTGAATTTCTTCAGTTTGACGAGTTCTCTGACACGTTAGGAGGAAAAGCTCATGTGCAGAGATAACAAAACCAATACCAAAAAGGATTTCTGTGACTCTCCTGAAACTGGATGGAGCACAAGTATGGGGCTGAACCAAACGATTCTCCCTGTGTTCCACTGGCCCAGCAGCAAAGGCAAACAGCTGAACAAACACAGTGAGCTGGAGAAAAGGGGATGTGGACACCCCCCACTGTAGGAGCAGCACAGCAGAGCTGCTTCCCAAGCACCTGCAGCTCACGTCCCCCATGGAGAACCCCCTGCTCCCGTAGTCACCTGGCTGGCTGGACTCCCACCAGCATGAGCACCCGGAGCGCAATCCTGCGGTGTAAATTCCACTCCTCAATGGCCGAGGCCATGATTAAACCACTGAGGAAGAGGAAATTGGTGTCTAAAAAGTATTGTGGGCAAACTTTGTTAGATGGGAGGATCCCCAGGAAGGGAAAGAGGACGATGGGCAGCAGAGCTGTCACAGCCAAGGGCAGCGCCTCCGTGCACCAGTACAGGGCCATCAGCAGGATCACATAGAGACATCTTCCTTCCTGCAAAAGGAGGAGAGCAAAAGTGAGATATGTGGCATTGCAGGACATCTTGTCACTTGGAGACACTTAGACAAGCAAAATGCTCCAGTTACCCACTTAAGGACACAGTATTTCTCCCAAATTGTTTCCATCAAGTACAACATTTCCCCCCCTGCATTGTGTAAGGGGTTCAGGACTGATACAAGACCTCAGCAAAACCAAAATCCTCCTTTGACTGACTAAGCTCCCCACATGCTCACAGGCATCAATCAAGGAACCTTTGGAGAGCAGGAACTGTCCCACAATGTTGAATTAGGGCTGGCATTTCTGCTAACATGTGTCCCAGTATCTGACCCATTTAATATTTGTGCTTTCCCTTCAACTTCCACAGACCATGCTCTGCACGGCTGTGGAAAAACAGCCTTGGGAGAGGTATGTTCCACACATTTGCAATAGGCAGCATGCAGAAACGTTTCTTTTCTTGGATCAGAGTCTCCCAAGAGATTTGTGAGAACCCATTCCATGGCAACCCATCCCAGCCCCTACGGAAATCAGTAAATCAAGCACCCTGGTGTCACACCACTTCCTGCGGGCAGGAATCGCCCAGCATCACCCCAGCCTTGGCCAAGGCTGGCAGAAACCCAGTGCCCCCACACCGCAGTGTGAATTCATCCATCCACCCAGGAGGCACCAACTAGACCAAAGGCATTTGTCACAACAGCCACGGCAAAATAATGAGCAATGGAAGGAAGTCAGGAGAGCGGCCCCAAGCCCAGGATGGGAGAGCCCCGGGGGAGCCCAGCGCAGAGCTGAACAGGGGCTGAACAGGGATATTGTCAGTGAGCACGGGGCAGAGTGCCCACAGAACTATAAATAACTGCTGAGAATCACTTGGAAGCCACAGAACTATTTATTTTATCACTTTTCCAGCTTGTTGAGCGGGTTGAATTCCTACTCGAAGGCACCTCTGTCCCTCTGCTGGGACTGTCCTTCTCCGGACCGAGACTGGGCTTCTGAGAGGGAGATGATGGCTCTGCTCCCTGCCAAGGCTGGGAACTGCGTGGGCTGGGGACTGTGGGGAGCTCCAGTTTGGGGATAATGTGGTCTCAGCCACAGCACCTGAGGGTTCAGCCAGGCACCAGAGCAGGTACAGCACAGCCACCACCTGCCTGTTCACCTATGAACCATTTGCTGCAGGCCTGAGCTGAATGAGGTCAAAACCAATATGGATTTATTGTTCCCTACATCTGCAAGTGAGGGTTTGAAAGGTGGACAAAATGATAGAATTTCTGATTTGCTTTTATTACGCAGGCTTTGCATTCACAAGTGGTCCTGCTAGCAAAGCCCCAGCACCTCAGTGTACACAGAAACATGAACACAGCAGAACTGGGTGTAACTGCATGTTTTTTTCATACATTAATTGTAGCAGTGTCAATGCCTCATATGAAGTGCCCAAGATCTGGATCAAAAGATCACTTTCAGACCTAATTTTAGAGGCCAATAAGATGACATATGAGAGTGTGTGAAGTAAAACCCTCAGGCTCAGCTCAGCACTGGCACCTGGCAGCTCTCATGGGCTCCCTGCGTTTCATTTCCCCCAAATCAGCAGGACGAGAGCAGCAAATCTGGCAGTGCTAAACTTTACAAAAATAAAGAATCATGTTTTAAAGTGTTTGCCACCAGATTAGTGATTTAATTCCTGTGCCAATTGATAATTCCTCTTTGCTATGGTTCTTCTTTTTTATGCCAAAGAAATAACTTTGCTCTCATTAAGCTCTTTTCCTTTTTAATTTCAAAGGCCAATTTATTTTCTCCCACTGGCAAAATATTCTTCAGCTTCCTGCAAGGAAAGTTGCACCAAAGTCAACTTCAAAATAAAGACACTTTGGCTCTTACAGGAGTAGAGCAACTGAAAATATTTAACAATGGTACAAGAGCATATCAGTGAAGGCTTTAATTGACTTTATGAAATAGATGATGTACAATTTAGAAAACTAATTATAAGTAATGGATATTTATTCTCCAGAGTATGGAAAATGTTCTGGAAAACATTGCAATGAAACACAGCATCAATCTAATAACTCCTCTTCACTGCAAGATCAAAAGCCAAGGGGTAAAACCAAAACAGGGCAGAAAGAACTGCTATGTGAAAGGCTTCCCTGAATTTTTAAGACCTGTATGGATGAACAGCAAGCCACTTGAAGAAAGCTGTAGTGCTGTTTATCCAATTTATTCTACCCTAAAAGAGGACAAAGTGCAGCTATACTAAAAAGGTTTTTGAGATAGCACCATCATTGAACAAGCAAAACCACTCCAGAATAACTTCAATTTCGACCAAGCATTCCCCAGAATAAAAAGAAAAGTCATCAATAAAATGGAACCAAACTCTATATGAAATTGAAAGCTTTATGATTTCCAGATATTTTGCGGATAATTATTTGTTATATTTTGCAAATAATTATTTGTTAATTAATTGATGCCCGCAGTGTCTAGTACGTTTGGTTAGTACACAAACAACAAATGCTAACAAATGTCAGGAGAATGGTCCTTTAGGGATTTGGCCACGGGTGCCCCTGGACAGGCTGAGCTGCAGCTGCTCTGTGTGGCACCACCACCTCCACACGATCTTCATCCTTTGATCCCTTGGCTGCATCCTTGTCAAGACTCCCTCTACTTCTCGTACCTCCCTGCAGCTTTGCATTTCTATTTTTCAACAGAATTCTATCAAAGTTCATGGGGGAAAATGGTGGCACACATGAACTTTAAAATAGATCTTGTGATTGGGTTAATTTTATAACCATTTAATGATTTCCAGGGAAGCGGCTTGCGGGTCTGGACTGCAGCAGCTCCTCTTCCTGTTGCTCAAGAGCCTTGGGTTCGACCTCTGCCCCTCCAGACACAGATCTTGTCTTTGCTACACTGAAGAAACTGGGGATTTTCCACACTGGGGGACCTGCTGAGCTATGGCAGAGGAAGCCAAGCCACGAGGTAGTCTCCTGTGGGCAGGAGACCTGGCGGTCTCCGGGAAGGGCAGATGAGGTGCCCCGGGGAAAGGAGGCTCTGGCAGGGAATGTGGGTCAGGTAAGGCGAGCTGGCTCACCCAGGCGTAGCACTGAGACACGGGCACAAGCCACCAGTCCTCAGTGCCAGCCTGAAAGGGCCACCAGGACCTTCAGCTGGTCCTTGCTCCCCGTCAGACCCAGTGCCCACAGCTTCCCCACCAGGCAGACTCAGCACTCAAAGCAGCCCTACCTTGGCACTGCCAAACTCTGGGTTTTCTCCATCAACCTCTGAATGCTGCATGGTCATCACAGCCCCATCAGCCCCACATGGGCTCCCCCACCACCCTATAACCAGGTAAAAGAATGGCAAACAGGGCTCCTCCGGGACCTTGATACCAATATCAAGAGAAATTTTGACTGAATTGGAGATTTTCAAGCCCTTTCATCCCTCTGCTATCAGAAAGGAAACATCCTACCTGAGATGTACAGAACTACTTGGAGAAAAAAAACCACTGGGTGTTCTCATGTCACAGCTGTAACTGTGCTACCAGCCACACTGTGCTCGCTGCCTGTTCTCCAGCAGGATGGAGATGTGAATCTAATTTCTACTAACCCAGCTCCTGTGAGCATTATGTAATCTGGACATAACCCAAGCCCTGTTTACCAGCCCTCCTGCCAGTGCAGTCGTTTTGCTCCTGCTGGCTATTTGCAGAGTGGCTAGAAAGGGGCCAGTAACACAGGGCCACAAAGCTGCAAGAGCTTCAGGGAATCTATTTTCCTCTGCTAAAATGACATAAAGCTTATTAAACACTTTTATTTAAACGTCTTTAAACTTCTTGAGGTATTCTGCAGTTGGCAAAAAAAAAAAAAAAAGGAATCACTTTCTCTATTTTAAAATGAGACAACTGAAGCTCAGATAAAGTGAGCAAATTGAGTGTGTGGGAAAAAGTCTCCAACTCAGCAAATAGCAGCCTGGTAGACTCTTCACTGCTCTTGTCAACTTTCACACGTCCCATACACACAAATATCACATTAACCACCTTGGCTGTGGGTAGCCAGTCCTGTAGCTGCATTGGGCTATTACGTATTATGATCTCCCACCTTTTGGTTTTCTTTTAAATGCTTCCCAAGGAGGGGTACAGACCAGCCTGACCTGTGGTCAGCACCCCGGTGACCTCCATCTGTACTGGGGTCAGTACAGTACACCCAGTTTATTGTTACACAATAAACTCTTCAGGCGGCTCTTGCAAAATTACTGCATGGAAGTTGCTTAAACATACAGATTTTACAGTAGCCAGGGTTGGATGTATGAAATTTTAAATTTCCCTTTAGTTACTGTCACAGTAAAAGTATTTATCATCAGTCAACTTCTGCTGTAGGATTGCACTATCAGAACTTTGCTCAGTATAGAACAAAAATGGTTCACTGAATGTGGCTTTTTCTGCATTGTCCATCCGGCAACAGATTACCATGGGTTGGGTTTCTTTGATGAACATCTGTGTTCATCACCCTCAACACCCTGCCCAGGGATTTCTTCCTCAATTCTTCCGCATCTCTTTTCATAGAGCCACAGAAACGAGTAGTTTGGAAAAGACCTTTACAATCATTGAGTCTACCATTGCAGACACAGGCAGGAATCAGGCAGACGTGTTTCATATGCAGTCATGTTTCCCAATTATTATTGACTCTTGTCTGCTTCCCTTTCCCCCAACCCAAGTATTGCTGCTTTCACATCCTCCCAGTGCCAGCCTGCTCTCTGCCAGGCTTGCCCTCTCTCTGGACTGAAGCTCACAGGGGATGTGGTAAAATGCAGTCACTGTGCTTTCAGTTATCACCCTCTTTCCCCACTGAAGTTCTTCCTCTCATCTTTTAACTAACCACTGCTTCCAGTTTTGTGAAATTCGCCTTCCCAAATCACCACTCACAAACATCACAGAGGTGGACTTTGTGTATGAAATGTATAACCAGGCTACAATCGCCTATTTCCCCTGCCAAGCTGCTCTCTAGACTCCTCCCTGCGTGGTGGTGCTCCTGCTATGCTCTCCAGCCAGGATCCAGCTCCCCTCCAGCATGCAGGACACCCCACTCCCATCCCCACTTGCATCACCCCTCTGCCCACACAGATGCCCTTCATGCTCTTTGCTTTCCAGTGCAAGCAATGTAATTTTTCTTCTGGAAGTTCTTAAAGTCTCCTTGTTCTAACCAGGAGGACCCATAACATCCAAGTTAATTTTAAATTGCTCTATGGCCACCGAGGAAGTCAAGTCTGTTTTCTGAAGGCACCGGGCCCTATTTGCCTGCTCAGAGCTCCTTTTAGCAGATTTGGCTGCCTCAGCTGTTACCAAGCCAAGAGGCTGTAGACATTGAGTTCATTAGAAGCTGTTGGAACGAGCTCTTTGCACAGCTCATTAAAAGTGCCCCCATGCCCCTTCCAGCAGAACAGTTCCTCCAGCCCCTCCTGCCCTGCCCCAGCTCTTTGCAATCATTCACAGCCCTCCGAGCAGGGGGGTCGCAGGCACTTCCACTCACGGGACAAATATTCAGCCATTTCAGCAGCAACCGGAGTGTGGGGTGACACACAGACCCTTGTGCAGAGAACTGGGAAGTGGCTCCACACAGAGAGTTTCCTTCTGCTGCCTGATGTGATGGACACAAACCACTGTTCCAGGCACAGCTTGGCGAGCACACTCTGAGGTCTCAGCAAACGCACCCACAAAGCAGAAATTTCATTTCTCTATTATAGAGAAAGGAGGTTGTAGACAAAACCACTCACACAAGCCTCCTTCACCACAACCACAACCTACAGAGGCCATCAGTTAAAAACAAGGGCAATTAACAGCAGCAGTGCCAGCCCTGTCACCATCCCTCTGTGAAGGGACTCACATAGTGATCTGGAGAAAAACCACTGCAGGGTGACAGCTGGCAGGAGCTTTAATCACAGCTTGAAGATGTGGATGCTGGAGTCCATCACCAGTAAGCAAGAGCAGACCTGATGGATGATTTTTCTCAAAGGATTTGGTTTCCAGGGGGATATCACTTGGGTGTAGGTTTCACTGGAAAACCCCCTGCACCCACATCACAGGGTATCACTCACAAAGGACATACTAATCCAAGAAGCCACATCCTGTTGTGTTCTATCAGCTTTAGTCAAGATTTCTGTGTCTCCAGATCCAAGTGACATGCTGTCCTTGAAACCAAAGCTGAGGTGGCTTTTTATGGTGGCAGTCCCTTGGGAGATTAAAATTGCTGAGCATCCCAGCAGGGAGAAGGTAAATGGTGACATGATTTTGGAACAGACTTTAGTATCAGCAGAGCAGGAGAGTACTGCAGAGGTGTCTGTAAGATGTTCTCGCAAGGGAATGCTCATCCTGAGACCAGCAGAGGCTGAGCCTCACTGCTTCTCGTCTCCCACCAGTTGCTGTTACACCCTGCCAGGCAGCATTCCGACCATCCCAGCGGGAGCACAGGGTTCTCCAGTTTGTCCAACACTCCCATGTTCAGATGCACAAGTACTCAGCAGCATCACGGTTGTTACAGTGACTGCACATCACACAGGAGCTCCTCCTGCCCCAGCCTGCTTGCCCTGGATGCCCTGCCTGGGACAGGCTCCCAGTACCACCAGCAGCAGCCCAGTCAGTTGAGTTCTTGCCGAACACCTGCAGCGGCTCTCGCGACCTGGCCGCCCAGGAGAGCGCGAGGCTGGACGTGAGCCCCGTGTCAGGACAGACGGACCGCCTGACTCGGGCGGTGCAGCCGAGGGCATGCCTTTGCCATCACGCGCCAGGACAACTTCCACACTCTGCCACCCCTGATCCCCTGCCTGCTGACCCCTCGCCTGTTCCTCCCCCTTGGTGTTTTCACACTGTGGTCAAAAGCGTAACCTGCTCCTTCCTCTCCCACAGCCCCTCGCGGTTCAGGCTGCAGACGGGGGGGTCAGGCAAGCTCCAGACGTCAGAACTTAATCCCCTGTTGATGCAACAGCAAGTTTCTTTTCTTGTTGAACAAGTGAGAGAGTTTAGTGTTGAAACCCCAGATGAATCATTGACCCCTGAATGCGAACAGGTACAATCGTGTACAGGAGTTAACAGCTGCAGGTTCCCCCCTATGCCAAACCCCGGGAGAACTCAGGGAAGCTGCAGCTGGACTTGCTTGAAACGTTGCACTGGTTAACACCCATGTGAGCATCCAGGTTTTGACAGGCACCAGCACAGGTACCAGCCAGTGTCACTGCTACCACCTGTGATGCTTTAGAGCCCATGGAGAATGAAGAACAGACCCCCAAGGCGAGCAGCAGAACAGCCAGCTCTGCCAGGGGCTCCTTCCTTCCTTTACCACAGCTGTATCCCTGCTCTGCCACCCCCTCAGCTGCAAACATTTGCACTTTCCCAACACCATTTTTCTTTAATAAAACAGCATTTATCAGACCACCCTGTTCATGAGGTCCTCCCTGGACTGCACCCAGGAGAGGGCTACCAGCTCACTGGAGGAGCTGAGCGGGTGTGAGCAGCACCATTACACCAGAGACATTTTTTAGTTCTGTACACATACAGAAATCCCTTTCCTGAACATCCAAATCCTTGTGCAGTGTGACACTATACACTTCTACCAGCACACAGAGCATCCGGATCAAAGCCCTTCCCACAGCGCTGGGTTCATCTGTGATTTATTCTCACAATTAACCCCTGCACAGTCCTGACGTGAGCTTGCACTTAGTGTACAGTGCATCTCCTCACTCCCTTATCCTATCTCACAATTCTACCAAGTGACAAAGTCAAATAAGATGCTATTAAACACATCTGAAGTCATTTGTTCAGCTATTGAAAATGAATGTGGAAATGTAACTACTCACTTATGAATCTGCAAGGGAATTAAGTACCTGTTGTGCAATGTGTTTTCTGCTCCTTGAGGCAGACATTTAACAGCCCTATTCATAACTCAGCCAATAACATAAAACAGAGGAAAAAAATTGAGATTAAACCCAAAGAAATTTCTCTTTTAATATATGGTGTCACTAAGTAAAGCAATGGCCAATCCATTCACAGATGTATTTTGTATCTCAAACAAGAAGATTTCACCTGACAAGCACCATACAGGCAGAACTAAGTGCCAACTTTGTGTCCTTACAGCATTTCAACTATTCTATATTCGCTACATACCGAGCATTACTTATTTTCTGATGTAAACAAAGTAATTCTCAAATGGATCTGAGTCAGAACACGTGGGTGAAATCCTGCTCACACTGAAGTCAACGGTGCAAAATTCCACAGTGACTTCACTGCCCCATGGACTTCCACCCAAGGCTCAGAGGTTCCTGGTGCACAAGAGCTGTGTATGTAGGACAGCAACAAAAATCCTCCAGCCCCCAAAGTCGTGCCACAGGTTGCTTTATGTGCAGCTTATCACACATGCTAAAGCACAAACCATAAGAGGAGGCCAGTTCTTCCACATTTACAAAACACCACTTATCTCACTTACAAAGCCTTTTCAGGTACAGCACCCAAGGTCCCCCTGAGAGTCACCCACAGCAGTGTGGGCAGCACTCGGGTCTCCCTGGCATTCCCAGCCCTGCAGCACAAACAGCAGGACAGCTCTGCAGGTCCCTGTCCCACTGCCGGCACCCCTACCCGCTGCCACTCCCATCGCTAAGGGGATGGGCCAGCGATGCCAGGCAGACTCTCAGCACCGGGCACTTACCTTCTACCCCAGCTCTGCAAGCCCCCCGCTGGGTGTGCTGCTCTTGCCTCAGTTTCCCGAGATGCCATTTGGGCACTACCGATAAAAACTAGAGGGCACTTGGGTACCAGCAAGAGGCACTAATTATTGCCTCTGAGCTTGAGCTGATGCTGAACCATACGATCCTCCCACAGTCCATATAAGAAACATTAAACACAGTTCACGTTATCTATTCCTTCTTCCCCCTATAAACCTGAGGTGGCCGCAGGATGCCCCCTCCATTCGCGCTTTAAGTTGTTGAAAAAGGGTGAGGAGCTGTGGTTGCCCACACTCTTTGCTGTCCCCTCCCTCCATGGTCAAACCCTGGCAGGCAGCAGGGTGACCCTCTCGAGAGCCAAATACTGCGGGTTCTGAGGCGAGCGGCGGCACGGAGCACCCGGTCCGTGTCGCCAGGGCTGAGCCCCACTTCCCAGGGTGTAACGCCGCTCCGTACGCTCGGTGCGCGCCCCGAGTCAGCGTCCCCAGTTTGTGCTCCTGGTGCGTGGCCGCGCTCGGTGCCCCGCAGCGGGTGTCCCCAGCCCGCAGTGCCCACCCGGGTGCCGTGCGCGTACCTTGGGGGGGAGGCTGAGCAGGATGGGCACCAGCACCAGCGGCGCGCACAGCAGCACCACGAACCTCCGCACGCTCCACGCCTTCTTCACCAGCGCCCCCAGCGCCGCCATCCCGCGCCCATCGCCGCATCCACGGCCGCGCACCCGCTTTATCCCCCGGGAACGGCCCTCCCGGTGGGCGGGACCCCCTCGGGATCCCCCGCCCTTCTCCGTCCCACCGGGAGGGGCCCCGCAGCGCCCCACGGCACTGCGCCCGGCTATACCGCCTCCCATCCCCTACACCCGCCCTTTATGTGGCCCCTGTGTCCCTGTCCTGTCCCCCATCTCACCATTTCCCAGCCTTTCTTCTTTTTCCTTTTTTTTTTCGTTATTTAAAATAAGCAAACACAACCAAACAAAAGGTCAGTGGTGCGGAGCGGGATAGAGCCATGGGAAATAGCGGAAAAGCAAGAGGCAAAGTCTTGGCTCACATAAGTGTGAGCCCCAGCAAGCAAGCAACGAGCATATGACTCTACCCTGGGTGTCCTATCAGGCTGGACCTTCAGGATCCTTCATGAGTCAAAAAGAAAACACAAAAGCTGCCCAATCTGAACTCAGAGGGTGGATTTTCTTGCCAACTCTGTCCTATATCAGAGCCATCAGAAGAAAAATGGGGGAGTACGTGGGGTAGGACAGGATCCCCTCTCCTGACAGTAGTGAACCTCAACAAGTGCTACAGAGGTTGCTGGTCTCATCTGACCGCAGTGAGAGGCAAATACCCCAGGAGACCGAGCTGCCCCACTATCAAGATGATCAAAGCCAAGGGAGCTGCTTTTTGCACTGCCCGGATTCTTGCAATTGGAGGCTAAACAAAGCTGAGTGGTGGGGAGAAAAATGGGAAAGCAAAGTAGCACCCTTAGTACTTCACCAGCATCCTTTGAGTGCTTTCAAACATATTCAAAACCTGGGCAAATTGACCCAAATATGACAGATGTGTAAAACTCACGCTCAGCAGAGAAGCCTCTCCGTTTCAGAATTCAGCTCTCTCTGGAGAGCTACTCCTTGATGCTACTTCCTAGATCAAAGGAAGCTGGAGTCAAATGCACTGGATTAAAACGCAGATGTGAGAAAGCCTCGTTCCCCTTATACAAAACATGAATCATTGGCACAGAGGGAACAAGAAATCAGAGTGTGGTGGTACAATCAGCAATAAAGACAGGACTGTGCTCCCATCTGAAGGGACTCTGCTCCGGGTCTGGATCCACCTCCTCCGTTCCCCTCCCTCTCCTTAACAGCATTACACGTAATTTTGCTCAAATAGTAACAAATCAGTTAATGCCCACAGCCATCCCGGGCAGGGGCTAAAGGGTGGCGGCATCACCACTGCGGCTCTTTTCAAACAGCAGAACGGACACAAAAGCTTTTGCCGGGCACTGCCGGGGGCCGCTGGCAACGCGAGGATCCGGCATCCGCCTGGCGCCCGGCCCCGCGGCTGCCCTGCCCCGCTGGCAAACGCACCTTCTCTCGGGGCCCAGAAGAGAGCCCAGAGCTGACCGAGAGAAATCTATGAGGATTTTCATCTTGCTTTTCCTAAACTGCTCAACAACATGAATATAAAGTTATGATGACCAAAGTAAAGGGGTAGGAGATTGCTGTGCTGCCTCAATGCCACTACAGCGGGCTGTGGGAGCAGAAGCTGCTTCATTAATCGGGGAGTGGTGCGTGATGGAGAGGATGGGCAGAGGGATGACTGAAGACCTGAAAGCAAAATTCAGGCCACTAAAACAATGCAACTGCTTAAAACAGGTTCAGCTTACTGAAAATACCTATCAGCCAGAGAAGGGAGCCTGTGTATGAGTGTGTGTCACATGCTGGACCAAAGGAGCTCTACAAAACTTTTTCTCCCAAAATCAACCTTGTAAGTTAAAAAAAAGCTTCAAAACAATAACAATGGGCACAGTCTGTTCGTTCTCTTATGAGGATACACATTTCTGGCAGTGTGGAGGGCGAGGGGATGGGCAGCATGTTCCCCCCTAAGAAATGACTCACGCCTGAGCAGCCCCTTCCCCAACCCCACCCGGCCCCTCTCAGCTCAGCAGGGCGGATGCTGGCTCAGCCTTCAGAGCTTTCCAGCCGAGCCCATTGTGCAGGGGCTACACGCTGGTTCTCTCAGCCTTCCTGAACTTCAGCTGGGAATTAACGTTTAATTAGTTTGTTTTCTTGCAAACTCCATCTCCAGCACTGCCATTTCCACTGCCAGCAGTGCCTGCAGCTGCCCTGCCTGTGCTCCACAGCCATCACTGGGGTCAGACCCCTCCTGGGCCATTACTTAAAGTAAGTTAGTTTATTGGCAAAAGAAAGGTGCTGTGTAGTGCCCAAAGGGACCACTGTGGGACACGGCTTGTGCTTGGGCCAGGGAGAGGCTTTATTTATCCATAGTGACCCTCACAGAGTGAACCCTGGGTTACAAATGAGCTTTTATGCTTTTATTGCACTAACTTGGTTTCCTATCAGCAGTGATGGGAGAAGAGGGTTGCAAAAGGTTATCAGTGTTCTGCATCTTGCAAAACTGGAAAATATCAATTTCCTGCAGACATCAAGGCCTAGACTATAAAAAAGTTCACCAAAAAAAGGTATATCATATATCTTGTATGCACAATTTTTACATATACACACAGTAACTGCCAGCACAGAGCAGCCACTGTCCAAAAGTCACGGCAACAGCATTCCCAGATTATTCAAGTGTCTTCATCCCTGCTCCTTGCTTGTACGTGGGGCTTTTTCTCAGGTTTCTTTTTCCTTTTAGTGCTCCTATAGGTCTCCAACTCACATTTATCTCGAAAAATCACCCTAGTTCAGTTCTGCCCTCATGGCATCAGTGGGCAAAACAGAACTTGGTGTTATCGCCAAGCTAAAGGCAGGCTTGTAGCCAGGAGCTTGCATTCCAGCTCCCCACTCCCACCACAGAAATCACTGGTGATGTCAGATACCAAAACAAACAGAAAAGGCAACTCCATCAATAACCAGCAATTCTCTCAGAAATACTAACACTGCACTTTCTACTGATAAAATGCCTCTATTTACATTTCATTCGTGTTTCCCGCTTTCCTTCCATTCCTCTTTCCACAGCTTATCTGCATCTCCTTGTATTCATGGCATTTCTGAGTGATATCCAGGTATGGAGCCAGATCAAGCAGCTGCTGGGAAGCTTCTGGAAATGAAGCTGTTCCCAGTAGGCCTGGAGTTGATGCCCTGAGATGACAATTCATCCTTAAAAGCAGAAAGATTCAAGCAGCAGAAAGACCCAGAGTGATCAGCTGTACATCCAATACACAGCTGTAAATACATTCTGCTCAAAGATTTCCCCTGAACATACAGATTTTCCTGGTGCTAGTGATGGTGGCGGAGAGACCCCCAGTGGCTCCGTGCACCACGAGCCATCATCTGTCAGATCCCACAGTCTCGGGGTCCCCCCAACAGGCAAGCAAGAAGGTTTTGGAGGGGCTGAAGGAAAACACAGCCTTTGGGAGAACAGCCCCTTTGGGTAAGACTGGGCAGGACATCACCACTTCGGCCAGTGTGGGTTGCAAGGACTTTGTAAAAAGTCAGGCCAAACTCTGGAAGAATATTGGTGGTTCAAAACTGGATTTGCAGCAAATAAACTATTCACGGGGAAAAAAAAAAAAAAAGAAAGAAAGAAAATAGGAGTCCTATTTACCTTACAAGAATGCACATGAACTGGACATAAAGCCTGAGTGTTAATAATGCAGTGGTAAATTATTTTAATAACAATAACAATAGTAATTCAGTGTTCCTTATGACCACACAGATGCACGGAAAGCTAACACAGCAGCATGTCAAGCTATGAGCAGTCAACAAAAGCTGGAACCTCCACCTGCCCTGTGAACCAGTCAGAGAAACCAGTGGCTTTCACCTAAGGAGCTGCTGCTGCAGACACGACTTGTCCCAGAATCATAGAGTAACCTGAGTTGGAAGGGACCCACAAGGATCATTGAGTCCAGTTCTGATGGATGGATACAGCTGAGGCTGCAAGAAAACGTGGGGTGGGCACTTTGCAGGTCCAGAGTGTCCTTTTTGCTGGACATGAACCTGCTGTGATTTTTCCACCTTCAAACAGCAACAGTTCAGTGTTCTCTACAGCAATCCATATGACACATCAGGCTGATCAAGAGGAAATATCAACAAGCCCTAACACAGATGTGCAGAAAGTAACACTTATATAACCAGGAGGGGTTTATCATGCAGTGAAAAAGCAAAACATTTTGCTTTTCATGACCAGTAATGTTCTGCTTTGTTTTGAAGCTCCATCCCAGAGCTGATTTCAGCAGAGGCCAATTCAGGAGTTCCTGCTCGAAGGCCAGTCCCACGCACCAGCTCCTCGGGAGGACTGGCCCCACCACAGGCTGCCGACCCCGGCTCAGGGCACCGCGCCGGCCGTGAAAACCTCCCGTGGATCAGCTTTGTTTCTGCTCCGCTGTCCCGCAGGGAGAGCTGCATTTTAACAAACATGATGATAGTTGGAAACAGACTTCTTCAAAGGGCTTTGCAAACAGAACTCAATCCTGGCATCGCTGGGAGACGGTGCGGGCGGTGTTTGTACAGATGGGGGCCGGCGGGCAAAGGGGGTCAGGCTGCTGCCTCCCCTCAGCGGGGCCGGCGCTCGGGGCTCCGATCTCTCGTTGGGGGACTCGTTAGCTCACATCCACCTGCTCCCACCACGCCACGAGGCCCCGCTCCAGCAGCCTGCAGGACAACCGGGCAGCACCGGTTCAAGCGACCGTGTGTGCTCGGGCCGGGCCGTCGTTCTCCAGGCAGGGAGGAGAAGGTGCAGCAGCAGCAGCTCCTCCAGCCCCGCTGTTCCCTGCAGGGACACTCGGCTGCTTCTCGCCCACGTGCCACGAATGAAAACAAAACGCAGCAGCGATAGCGGGTGCCGGTTCTGCAGAGAGCGAGGGTGCCCGGCCCGGCAGCCAAAGCTGTGGCTGGGCGGTGGAACCCGGGCCCCACGCCGGGGTCGGGCACTCGCCCAGGCGGCTCCTCTGGCAAGAGGTGAATGCGCGCCGGGCACGGGCAGCCCGCCGCGCTAGGACACTTGCGGGACGCGAACCGGCCACCTGCGTGTTCTGGGGCGGCGGCGCTGCGCCGGCGCCACCGCGCGGAGTAAGGCTACTGCCGCGGAGGTGCCTTGTGCTTCTCGGCGCCGCCCGCCGCGCTGTGCTCCCACCCTCACCAAGGGGACCTGCCCGCTCCATCCCCTTTGCTCGGGCTGCGCTGCTCCAAGAGCGGAGGGAAAAGCCCGCATCCCCTCTGCCCTGCCTGGCAGAGCAGCTCCTTCACAGCCGCCTTCTCCGCCCCGCGTGCAGGATCCACACGGGACACATCCACGGCTGTGCACAGGCGAGGGACTTGGCTCCCTTTTTCACGAGCAGTCTCAGAGCACCAGTGACTGCACAAGAGAACAGAGGACCTTCCCGATGGATAAAGGCTACCCAGCACAGCAAATCACTCAGCAAGAAGTTCCCGGTTTCTTTTCTATCACTAACTGAACTCAGTGATGCTCCTGCATTCACCGAACTCACATCCCAAGCTGCTCACAAAGCAGAGAGCTGAAACCCACCCACCGTGGGGTGTGTAAAATTTTCCTCTGGCACATCTTACATTCCCACCATTAGATACAGTAACCCAGAAAAATGAAGTAATACAGAGAAAACATCACAAAAAAAAGAGTATTACCCGCCTACCTCTGCCAACCGCCTACCTGGGCAAGCAATGGCAATAGCAGCAGTCCTCCTTATAGACCTCCAAAAAAGGAAATTTACAGCAGAATTCTTACTTGAAGTGGAAGTTTCTCAATAGAAAACTGTTCTGGATTAACAAATTTTATATTTCCTTAAGACATTACTATTGACTGAGAGCAAAAAAAGCCAAAATTTACTACCAGAAGAAAATAAACCTGGTTTATGTTTAGTGTTGTATTTCAGCCATTGCCTATGTTCCAGAACTCAGTTCTCCTGAAAATTTTCAGGATGTGTTGTTTATAACAGATTTAAACCCTCTGTTGTAAAGTCTTCTGAGAAAAATAACATACTTTTTTTTCTCAGTTACCTTTTGCAGATGCTCTTTTGTAGTCTCTGAGGTAAGAAACTCCCACTAATTTATGGTCTGCAAGCCAAGAAAGATTGCTCTGAATTCTAACCACACAAAGAAGATGAGCGGAATTACACTGTAAACTGCTTTGTATTAGAAATATTTAACATTTAGGAAAGAAGTGACCTCTACCTGTTTCTCTCTTGGCTGTGTCCCAATCTCACAATTACTTCGGTTACTTTATGACACTTACACTCTTTCAAGTTTATTTATTTGAAGACACAGTTATCAAAATAGTCATCTCTGAAATAAAACCAACTAGAAATATAAATAACCCTATTTGCGAAACCTACTATTTCTCCATACCTAACCCTGCTCTCTTCTACCCAATCATGGATCTCTTCCTTCCCCTCAGTCGAACCTCATCCAGCTTTTTGATCACAGGACCGGATTTTTTAGACGTGGCTGCGTAGGTCTCTAGCAGAGCTTTGAACATCATTTCAGTATCTGGATGAGTGCTAATGAAGGCTTTTTCCAGCACATACAAATCAACTCCTTTATCCTCTGGAAGACCTGAAATAAAACTGAGTCCAAAGTCTATCAACACCAAGTCCAGCTTCTCCATGGGTGGCCGCAGGAGGAGATTGGCAGTTGTAAGATCCCCATGGATAATATCTTCATCGTGCATCCTTGCTAACAGCTCACCCATCTTCTCTGCTAACTTCTGGAGGCCACTGGTATCACTTCCACTCTTTTGTACAGAATAAATATGATCCTGAACAGTAACTGAGTCTACAATATCTTCAAGATAGATGGAGTTGCTGACATAATCCACGAAGTAGACTACTGGAGCTGGAATCCCTATTTAAAAGAACAAATCAAATGCTAGGAGTTAATTTACATGATTCCCAGCTTTATTTTAACAACAAAACACAACGGATGAAAGTCTTAAGCAAAAATGCCAGTTGAGATCACGCCCACACGCTGACAACCCATCCCTTGGAATGGCCTGGCCAACACTCACTTCCAAGCCATCTGCACTGCCCTGCAGTCTTGCAACGACTTGGCAGCTCAAACCTTGTGACAGCCCGGCCCCTCCTGGGGGGAGCCTCCCCGATAAAACATGCCACGGGACACACCAAGGACAAAATGAGATTATGGGGAACTCTGAAAGAGCAGAGCGGGTCGCCCTGCGCTCAGAGAAGCCTCCGCATCCTTCAGGATGGAGCAGGAAGGCGCCAAGTGCCTGAGATCTGCTCTGAGCGACGCGAAGAGCCAGGGTAAAGGAGCAGCCCCGCTCATACCGCCCTCGAGTGTCTGTCCGTGTGTCCTGCCGGGGCAGCCCCGCTCACTCCGCCCCNAGCGCCCGCGGCCCCCAGCTCGCCCACGGCGGGGCCCGCGGGTCCCATGTCGCCCATCGCAGGGCCCGCGGCCCCGGCCAGGACCGAGTGCGCACTACCCGCCTCCGCCTGGGCCGCCGCCATTCCTTGGACCCGCACGGCGCCTGCGCGGGGCGCCTGTTCGGCAATGCTCGGTAATCTCCGGCCATCCTCGGCAATGCTCGGTTTCCCGTGACGGAAACGTGCGAACACCCGAAGCTCCGCCCCTCCCCGGCGGTGCCGCTGCCCTCGCTGTAACGCGCCCGCCCCGCTGTGCTCCTGCGGCCGCCGCCTCTTCCAAATCCCTCTCTGTGTTCCCCCCCGGAAATCCTGCTGCCCTCTGCTTGCCTGTGCCGTGGTGGGGGAGACTGGGTAACTGCTGCATGGTGGGACTTGTTCCCGAGCATTCCCGAGCCAGCGCGTGCTCCTGAGGTTTTGCCGGTGCAAGGGCGAGACCTGCAGCTGCCCCAGGGCTTGCAAGGTGGATGCCGGATGCGCGCCTCCCCAAGGCGGCAAGAGGGATCTGGTGGTTCCCTCGAGGTTTTCCAAGACCTCGAGGGAGCCCCCCTCCAGGGCATCACCCCTGGGACACCACTGCCACGGCGTCACCGCGGGGTGCTCCAGCACTGGAGCATCGCCATGGGGACTCCATCTCTGGGACATCACCACCGGGATGATCCATCACTGGCAGTTGTTCTTTCATGTGCCAAAAGCCTCTGCTGGAGCCAGTGCAGACCCACTGCAGCTGCCCAGGGGCTGGGAAGGAGAAGGGATTTGCCCGTAAGCTGCAGGGGATCAGCAGCCTGCAGCAGGGCGTGGTGTGACCTCGGGTGCCCGCGCTGGGCACCACCAAAGCTTCTGCCCCAGGTCTGTCACAGGCCACTCGTGCCATGAATCAGGTGACTCCCCCTTCCTCGAGCAGCCAAGTCCCACATTGCCATCTTATTAAAAGATGGATAAACCTCATTATCCTCATAAACCTTGCTGGAGCAATATTTGGGTTTTTATGGCACCCTGAAAACCCAGTGCCCTACTGGGTGATCTGCACGTGCTGCAAATATGTTCCTCAGAAGATACAAGAGAATTCAGCTCAGTCCATGTAAATATGTTTTCAATTGTTGCTTTTGGAGGTGCCGCAAGTCCATTTTGTCTTTGTTTTCTCACCCACAACATTTGTTTCCTTTTCAGAACATTTATGTTTTATTAACACATTCCATACAGCTGACTTGTCATTGCACGGTGGGATCATGCCTGGCAAATATTTATTTTGCTTCAGTGACAACTTTTAAACAACCTTCCCAGGTTTTCAATGATACAGACAATGCATCCTGCAATTCTGCCCACCCGTGGCACCCTCCTTCAGCTGCCCTTGCTGTGGCAGGGCTGCAGGAGCCCAACAGCTTGCCCAGGGAAAGAGTTGCATTCCTGGCATTCTCTGTGGCTGGAATCTGCAAATGCCTCAAACACTCAAATAAAGAAAAATGTTTTCCCCGTGTTGTGAACAGATTTTATCAGAGCATCTGTGCACAGATACCCCCACAGACACACATATATAACCTATAAGCAAGTGCACACAGATACCCTTTGCTTCATTATTCTGGCAAACACGATGGTTTTCTCTCATGCTGGCCAAAAACCTCCTCCAGAGCTTTCAAAATATGAAAGAAAATATTTTTGCTTTATTTCCCCCTTTATTTTATTTATTTAAATTTTATCTTCCCTGTGATTTCACTTATTCTTTTCCCTTTTAATGGAATAAACAGTTGACATAGCCCTTGGAAACTATCTAGAGCCATTTACAATATTTATGGTATCACCCAGTATTTTTATTGGAATATTGAATCACCCCAGAGAACTGCTCTGAATCCACAGACTGGTAAATGCTTTAGTTATGTAACTTTGTCCTCCCAGTGACAAGCATTTACAAACTCTCCTTTCACAAACAATGTAATTAAGTTAAAAATTGCAGCACAGCAAACCAAGCTAACGGGAACCAAGGCAGGTCCCATGGGCTCCTCCCTGCTGCACTACAGATCCCTTGGCACCAGGCAGGGTGCAGCCCTGGACGCAGCTCTCCCATCACCCCCCAGCTTATTTAAGGATGGAAACTTCCATCCTCAGAGCTGGACGGATGGGAAAAGGGATGAATTTGAGTTGTTGCAGGGTGTCATGCTGGAGGCATCCCTAAAACATGCAAGGAAACAAGATTTCGGATAGGACCCACACTACTGACCAGAATTGCTCGGGAACCCCCCTCAGTTAGGATATTATAAGAGAAAACACATGCAGCCTGACATCAGGAGGAGAAATCCCTCTGGGATGTAAATGAACATGCAATAAATGCAGGTTCCTGGTGAGCTGGCTCCATCCCGGCCAGCTGTGACACTTCTGCCTGCTCAGGGACCATCACTTCCATCAATAACTGAATTGAGTTTGGTCAGTTTGGTCCCCTAAGCCCCTTCCTAAGGGTCAATCATAATAGAAGAGGATACATTTGAGGGTATGATGAGGGCTCCTGAACACCCTATCTTCCTTTTTCCAGGATGGACTTCTTTACCCTCTTATATTTGTATTTCAGTTTGTGATTTTAAAGCCTCTTTTAGCTGCTGCAGCTACAAGAGGTAGAGGGTAACATTTCCAGTGATCGCAGGCGGGTTGTGTTACCAAACACAGGCTGCCGTTCCCAACGCGGAGCTCTCCAGGAGCACATTCCTGCGGCTCTGCCCTGGGCTGTGGTGTTTGGCCGCCAGGCAGGAACGCGCCCCGCAAGCCCGGCAGCCAGGAGCGAGATACGGATCAGATGGGGAAATGGCCCTGCCAAGACACACGGCCTGGAGAGGAGGAGGAGGAAGGCATCGCAGGAGGGAGCAAGGACAGAAACGTGCCTGCAGGCATGAAGCATTGGTGGATCCAACCCCCCCAGACCTTCTCATGTGGAGCTTAGGGACAAAGGTACTGCTTTCAGCAGGCCCAGAATACTCACTGGCTACAAAAGGTGTGGTAAGAAAGCTGTACTTTAAGAACGCCAAACAGGTTTTTCCCCAAATTATCCCTGCTGTACATCATAGCAGGTTTTCACTTTTTTTTTCCAGAGGACCATAACCCACAGGCTCCACAGTATCGATGTGACAGGTGCATTTCTGTACATAGTGACATCATCTTTTTGGCCGCCTTTGGTAAACACACCATAAAGCTCTGCCTCTGCTCCCCAAGACCTCACCTCCTTGTTGTCTGTGCTAATATTTCTTGCCCTGCCAGAGACCAAGAAGCCTCCAGAAAACGTTCAGGTGGCAGAAAAATAAATGCTGAGTGACCATAGAGAAAAATATAATTTCTTCCTTCTCACATTGAAACAATTTCAGAATGAAGGAATTGTTCAGGCAAACTGGAAATCATGTAGCCTAGAGTGAGTTTTCCCTGAGGCTGATGAAGAATCTAGGTTCTCTCTGGCTCTCTGCCTGGCATCGTGGGCAACGATGCATGGGAGACATCTCTTCCAGGTTCTAAGCACTGGAAGCTTACTCCCTGGAAGCACTTCGTTCACAGCTCACCCAAAATTCCTAGGCTTGAACTCTGGGTCCAGAGATCAAGGGTAAGATCACATCGCATCCCCTGCATCCCCCTGTGCTCCCAAAATGTGGGAGACATTAGCCTAGACACAGAGCTGTAGTGTTTGCTGTCTGCCATGAACTGGTCTTGTGTGTGTCTTGGGGAAGACAGAAAATTGGGAGTAATTTCTGCCTCTGCATATGAGAGCTGGTTGTGATTTCAGAGCGATTTAAACTGATCTAATATGAAATGCAAATGCTATTGAAAAGCTCTTCCCATGAACACCACTGGTTTCTGTTGGCTGGTGTTTGAAGCCATTCTTCACCAAGTGCGTGATCCCTGTTGCAGCTGTCAGGCTGTATCAGATGCAAGGTTTTAGAAAAGGTGCTTTCATATCCTGTATTCCCACTGAAATTAGAGCATATGAATGGGAAGATTTTACTTAATCTATAAACCAGGTAGATGATTTGACACACTTTTCGTATTCTCTATGATTTTGAGAAGAAACAAAACCAAAACCTTTGATCAACTGCTGCTCATGTTGCAGCCAGATATCCAACAGACTAAAGCTGAAAGGATATACATGATCCAGTACGGCCCATCTCAAGCATCCCAAAACTATGAGTTGGAATAAAATGAGTTGGTACCACTCTTCTGCAGAGCAGAGACATGAGATGTATCCCCATACTTGGAAAAATAACAATTTTTGAAATATTTCTCTTAAATTTCTGAATAAGTTAACATGAGGGATGACTGAAAAGGCTCTTTAAAAAAACCAAAGCATGTTCACGTGTTCTTTATTCTTCACCCAGCCTGTTTATTTTTGCCTGTGTCAGAGGGGTGTGCCTGCACCACAGGCACAATGGTCAGGGATTCAGACCTTCCCCAGACCTTCAATTCTGTACTGGGGCAAAAAGCTTTACCAGCACAGACTCCACAGAGTGCTGTTCTGGAGCTTGTGTGGTTATAACATCCCAAATATTAAAATTTAATACAGGTTTTTAATGAAATATTACCCGCAGTCACATGCCAGCTCACACAGCAGGTTCGGGGTCACTTGCACTCACCCTCCAGCAGCAGTCCCTGCCGCAAGGCTCCAGGGAGGCTGTGCATGTCTTCCCACCTGTGACACCTTCCTTGCTGCTCCCCACGGCAGCTGGGTCACAGCAAACTCCTGAACATCTCAACCCGGCCAGCAGCTGCCAGTTTACACAAACAGCACCAAGGGGCAATGGTTGCATATTGTGTTAAAGTGTTTCAAAAGCACTTCGAGGTGCATCACGTTTTGTAAAATCCTTGTTTAACAAACTGGACTTTGGGATACATTAAAATAGCCTCAGAAAATAATCTTGCATACAAGTGCAAGTCCCAGTGTCTTTTATGCAGGACAGCAGGAAGGTTCCTGTTCCACTCAGCAGAAAAAGAATGTTAATTGCAAAGGAAGTTGAATAGTGAATGTTTTGTCTGATGGAGCACTGTGTCAGGAGAAGGAGATAAGCTTGAAAGACTGATTCTTTCTGTCCTACAGCCATGAAAGTTAAGAGGGCAAACTCAGAATCACAGAATCATAGACTCAAACAATATGCTGAGATAGAAGGGACCCACCAGCATCATTGGGTCCAACTCCTAGCCCTGCACAGGACACCCCAACAATCCCATCAGGTGCCTGAGAGCATCGTTCAAACACTTTTTGAACTCTGTCAGGCTTGGTGCTGTGACCACTGCCCTGGTTCAGTGCCCAACCACTCTGTGTGAAAAACCTTTTTCTGATATACAGCCTAAACCTCCCCTGCTGCTCCTTTTGTTTTGAGCTTTCAAGTGGACACCCCTTACTTAGCAGGTTTCTTTGGCTTTCCAGCCAAGCTACCTAAAACATTAATAAACTGTCAGTCTCTTGTGGACCTTCTGGAGGCTTTCTCGTCTAGAGGGGCGAAGCTCTGCACAAGGGCAGCTCTGCAGGCAGCGAGGAGATTTCTGTTCCTCAAGTGACACAGACTGGGGACAGAGCTGTCATTCCAGCCACCAAAGCCGCATCCTCGTTTCTGGACCAACCCGCCACGTACCTCGGCAATGTGTCCCCGGCCACCCCGCGGCCGCCCGGCCCCGGCTCCGCCGGGCTCACCCACGGGCTCACCCATCCCCCGGGACCCGGCTCCGCTCCCCGGCCCTCGGCACCGCTCCCGGGGCGGTGCAGCGCTCCCCGCCCGGGACCCCCGCCCCCGAGAGNGCCGCGGGCTCGGCCCCGCCATGGGTGAGTGCGGGACGGGCGCGGGTGGTGGGCGCGGGGGGCTGCGAGCCCCTCTGGAATCGGGGCAGCCGGGGTGGAACGGGCGCCTCCTGCCCCCGGGAGAAGTTTCCGAGAAAGAAGAGAAAGTTTGCAACTTTTCCTCAAGGCTGGGGTGCATCCCCCGCCCCTTCCTTTCTTTCTGTTCTTTTTTTAGCGGTCCCAGCAGCGCGTACAGCGAACATAAGAGCCAAGGAATTTCCTGTGGCTCGGTCCCGGGGCCGTCCCTGGAGCGCGCCGGGGAGGGGAGCGGGGGCTCAGGGAATGTGGAGGGAGCTGGATTTGCCGTGGAGTGGGGATTGCTGGGGGCAGCGGCGCCGCGCCCGCTGGCCTTGGCGCTGGTGTGTGCAGAGTCCGCGGTCAGCCCAGTCCCAGCTCGGCTGGACAGCCGGTCACTGCCCTGTCCTGGAGAACGGTCCCCCGACCAGTTTGCCGTAGGCAGGGAATCGCCTGGCACAGCTCCTTGCGAGACTCACCAAACCTTGTGTCCTCATGAGGAGATCTGAAGAGTCCTCAGATTCCCCAGCCGAGTCAGAATAGACGATACACGAACTGGATTTCAGTCAAAGTTCATAAGCCATGACGGCTTATTGAGTAAACAAGAAATGCACAAAACCTGATTGAATCAGCCATGGTATTTACAGTGGGACTGTCTGTGTGTAATAGAATTTGTGACTTGAAGCTAATGGGAAGGCCATCTATGCCTTATGTTCTCAGCAGATATTTTTTCTAATTATCTGCATAACATGTACAAGGAGTGCTAAAAGCAGTACAGGTGGTCACACACAGCATGGTGGGAGGGACTAGGATAGCTGGGATGGCCTAAGTAACACAAACATAACACAGAGGGTTGCAGAATAAATAAAAA
Organism: Platysteira castanea; assembly: GCA_013397175.1. Taxonomy (NCBI): domain Eukaryota; kingdom Metazoa; phylum Chordata; class Aves; order Passeriformes; genus Platysteira; species Platysteira castanea. The sequence continues at coordinate 1,504,703 of VYXC01011106.1, read as the reverse complement.
TAATTGTATTTCTATACAGCCATCACTGATAAATAGCCTTTCTTGCTAGATATAATTAAAGGCCAAGCAGAGACACTTCCCATTAAACACAGCTTGTGACAGGACAAAAGTCCTTTGGCAGGGTGAGAAAAGTTTCCACAGTCTGGTGGTTGTGCCCACATTTTTTCCATGTACAGTCTACCAAAACTGTGAGTATTTCTAAATAAATGAAAGAAGAGAGTACAAGATTAATTAAAGGAGAAAATAAAGGAAAAATAAACATTTGTGAGCAGGGCTTTTAAAAACAAGATAGGCAGTGAGAATGCAAAACCTGCAGGGAGAGCTGGTAGTACCACATGCACTGAAATGTGAAAATGATAATGCAGAAGAGTTCAGAACCAGAAAGCAGAAGCTGCATTTCCAGCCCAGAACAAATTTCGTAATTATAATCAAGAGATACCACAGAGGATCCTGCCATACAACTCCAGGCACTACAAATCAATGTCCTGCACTTAAAAACAAGTCTTAACTCTGTTAAGAAGTCCTGATTTCAGAGTTCTGCACCCCAAGTGAGTATCCCTGCAGTCAGTGGAAGTCTGGTGGGTTGTGTGACTGTCTGCAAGTGCCTCTATACATGTGACCTAGTGACCTGTGGGGAAATTCCACATCATGACTTTGTAGATGGAAAGCTGTGGGTGTCCTGGGAGAGCTTTTTCCAGCCTGTGCATGCTGATAGCTTGTTTTATAGCATCAGAAAACTGAACCTAGCACTGCTTGCTTGTTTTCCAGGTCGTGCACTGCTGACCCTCCTCTTGTCTGCAACGGTGTCTCTCCTGGGTGGACTGATATTTGGATACGAGCTGGGGATAATCTCTGGAGCACTGCTGCAGCTGCAGACAGATTTTCACCTCAGCTGCTTCAAGCAAGAAGTTCTGGTGAGCGCCGTCCTCATCGGAGCGCTCCTCGCCTCCCTGGCTGGGGGGATCCTCATCGACCGCCACGGCCGGAGGAGAGCAATCCTGGTCAGCAACTTGGTCCTCTTGGTGGGCAGCCTCATCCTCACACTGGCGAGGTCATTCACTGTGCTGGTCATTGGGCGCATGACCGTGGGCTTTGCCATCTCTGTCTCGTCCATGGCCTGCTGCATCTACGTCTCAGAAATGGTGGCTGCTCACCAGCGAGGGCTGCTGGTGTCTCTCTACGAAGTGGGAATCACCGTGGGCATCCTGCTGTCCTATGCACTGAATTACATCTTTGCTGACGTGGACGAGGGGTGGAGGTACATGTTTGGACTGGCCATTGCCCCGACGGTCATGCAGTTCCTCAGCATCCTCTTTCTGCCAGTGAACCCTGTTAAACTGAGCTCGTGGGACTCAGACTGCCAGAAGGGCCTCATCCCACTGCAGGACACAGAGGACAGAGCAGCAGCAAAGCGGGAGCCGTATCAGGAGAAGCATTACTCATTTCTCGACCTTTTTAGGACCAGAGACAACATGAGAAGGCGGACTCTGGTGGGCCTGGGGCTGGTGCTCTTCCAGCAGTTCACTGGGCAGCCCAATGTGCTGGGCTATGCCTCCAAAATCTTCCACTCAGTGGGGTTCCAGAGCAACTCCTCAGCGATCCTGGCCTCAGTTGGGCTGGGAGCGATAAAGGTGGTGGCCACGCTGGTGGCCATGGCCTTGGCAGACAAGGCAGGCAGGAGAGTGCTGCTCATGGCTGGCTGCGTGGTGATGGCCCTCTCCGTCACCACCATCGGCCTCTCCAGCTGCATGGCTCCGCTGGCCATGGCCAGGGACTGCAAAGCAGCCGCAGGCCCCAATGCGTCCCAGAGCCTCCCCCAGCACCCCCTGACACCTGTGTTCCCCCAGTCTGCTGTGTCTGCTGTGTCACCTGTCCCACCAGCGTCAGGTGCTGTCAAAGGTCAGGCAGGCCCTGGTTTCGCTGCCACAAGGGGCCTCTTGAAAGTTTTTGCCAGCACTCAAAGCAAAGAGGTTGCCCCCAATTCTTCGCTCAGTCAGGAAAGGGACTTGGTAGGTCAGACCAAGAGAGGAACACTGGAAAGCACGGGCCCTCCTCTCGGTGCTGCTCCCTGGGCACAACATACGGTCTTAAACTGGATTACACTGCTGAGCATGATGGCTTTCGTGAGTGCCTTCTCAATTGGATTTGGGCCAAGTAAGTGTGGTGTTTATCCTTGCACTAACCCAGAGAATAAAACTAGGGCTGATCTGCAAGCTGCCTGCTTGAACCATTCCTTATGCATCTGCTGTGCTGAGCAGCTCAGTGTCTGGGAAGTGGACGTGTGTCCCCTCCTGCCCCTCGATCACCTCCTAGCACTGCAGCTCTGTCAGCTGCAGCACTAGAGGAACTTTCTCTTCTGTGCTATTCACTTCCCTTGTAAAGTTTTTTTTTTTCATTTTCTCTGAAGTTCAGTGGAAAATCAGAGCATCCTACAAGCCCTACGAGCACTACATAATCTTTCTGTCACCCTGGTGGGGAGGAAAATACAGGGCTGAGGACAGAGGGACTGAGGGGCTTCTGCTGTGTGATTATGAAAGTCAGTGCAGAACTGGAAGCTGAACGTCTTTTAAAGGTTTTCCAGTATCAGTTGGGGTTTTTTATTCTATTTATTATTATTTATTTTCCATCAGATGAGATTAAAGATTAGTTCTTGCTTCCATGTGAGGTCTACTGGTTTCTGGCATTTAAATGCCTTGATGGGAGAAAACAGCATTTAACTCAAGAAAAGTATGTTAAGTGACTATGTCTCATGTGTTTCACAGCCACCCTGCAAATTATTTCAAGCTAAATAACCCCAGGATAGGAGAGACTTCTTAAAGATATATATTGCTTTAACTCTGATTTTACCCCAAATGCAGTGTTGTCTCCCTAATTCCACCCTTTTCTCATTTCTTTACAAAGAGCATGACCTGACAGCAGGCCTGTCAGATTTTCTCCATCTCCTGTGAACAGAATGACCAGCTACCCTTTCTTCTTTACTCCCTGGGCCTGTTTATTGCTATTTCATTCCTCCATGAAGCGCTGAACACAGGAGGTGTGAAGTGTTCTGCTGTGACCTGTCTCTGAGATCGATGAATGTTTGACATCACCAGCAGCGGGTGCTGGGTGAAGCCAGAGTTTAAACCCCCCACTGAAATTTCCCTTGCCCATTTCCAAAACAAATTGCTTAACTCCACACTGTCTTTGTGATCTCTCTAATCTGTGCAGTGACCTGGCTGGTCCTGAGTGAGATCTACCCTGCTGGGATAAGAGGAAGAGCCTTTGCCTTCTGTAACAGCTTTAACTGGGCTGGTAATTTACTGATCAGCCTCTCCTTCCTGGACCTTATTGGTAAGTAGCCACTTGCCCTCCCTCTGCCTCCCACAGCTGGTTAGGGAAGGTGGCCACCACGAGCCATTTGGAGATTAAGTGGCATTTTGAACCCTGAGGGCTTGAGGCTGGAGTAGGTGTGACCCCGTTGCCCCTGAGAGCAGGAAAGCCAGGCACCAGCAGCACTGGTCAGAGCTTCTGTCACTCGTTTATAAAAATCACCCATTGCCCACTGGGCTGCACTGTAGCACCACAGTATCAGGAAACAGAGTTTGCAGCTTCCATTCCGGCAGCTTTACAACATTTCTCAGCAGGCACTGCTGGCCCTGGACCTCGGCTGCCTTCTTCCCCCGGTGCTGGCAAAGCCTGGCATGCACCAGCCTTTCCCTTTGGCAATTCCCAGTCCAGGCCTCGCAGATAAGGAGTTTCCCAGCCCTCTTGAAGGCTTCACAATATAAGGTGCCCCATCAGTGACCACTTCGCAGTAAGCAACCAGTTTCCTTTGTACCCCATTGTGTTACTCACCTCCTACCTTCACACACTTGAATCTCTGCAGATGCCATTGGATTCTCTTGGATGTTTCTTCTCTATGGACTGATGGGAGTGATGGCTGTTATATTCATTTACCTTTTTGTGCCAGAAACAAAAGGACAGTCCCTAGAGGAGATAGATCAGCAGTTCTCCAGGAAACGGTACGTGTGCTGCTGTCCCAGCAGGAGTGCTGGCTTTGGGTGCTTCCCACTGACACCTCCTGAGGTCTGTGGCACTGGGCTGAAGCGAACTCTGGCCAGTGCTGCTGAGAAAATAGAAAATCTCAAGTTTGTGGCAGGGCTGTGGGGCAGGGTGGGAGAGCTGCAGCGCCTTCATCAGCAGGTCACTGCCCTGAGCCTTGCAGCTGTGCTGCTGGAGGGCAGTAGTGACACTCAAGGAAAATGGGCTAAAAACCAGGCTGTTGGTCGAGGAGAGGAGACCAAGACCACAACATGGGACAGGAAGGTCAGGACTGGGAGGAGGCAGGAGAGGATGATAGTCCTGTCTTTACACCTTAGAATAATCCCAGGCTGATCCTTCTCCTCTGAGGCAGAGACATCTCCTGGAACAGGGGCTCCCACCTGGTAATTTTCACACAAAGCTTGTAATGGGCTAGGGAAGATCAAAATGTGTTCGTGCCACCCTGGTTGTGATGGAGGTGGCAGGGCAGGCACTGCTGGAGCAGGAGAGGTTGTGCTGCCTCATGGCTGAGGGAGCACACACTCCTGGGGGGCAGGAGGGGTGACTGCTGTGAGCCCCTGCCTGGCTCCCTGGTGCTGCTCCTGACCTTCATCACTGCCCGCCAGGGTGTGGGAAGGAAATGTCTTCAAGCAGAGACGTGGAAGAGGAGCGAGCTGCACACACGCACAGTACCAGAGAGTGGAGCACGCCAGCAGCACATGAAACCAGCGACCTGCCCGCAGCATCCTGTCTGAGGAGTTCCAGCAGCAGAGGCTGGGCCATCAGGACACTTCTTTTCTGGGGCCTTTAACTGATGATGTCTGGTCAGAGACAGTTCTTTCTGCAATGCCTTAGATCTGGGAACAAACCAACAGCATGTCCTTTGGGTCCTTGGAGAATCATTGTTCACAGGCAGGGAATGCATCCTTCCTTTGATATCTTTTAATTTTTCATCATTTGTGTCTCCTATCATTTAAGAGATTAATGTTTTTATCCGCAAGAATTAAAGCACGGGTTTCGCTGACAGTGCTCCCATCCGTGAAGCTCGTTGGTGAGCGAGGTGTGTTGTTTTCCAGGTGTCGGGAACACCGGGACCGGGATCGGGCCGGGCAGGGTGCCCTGCCCCGGGCCTGCCGCCAGCGGGCGCCCGGCACCGCCCGTCCGGGGCTGCGCCGAGACCCCCGCAATTCCCAAAATCCCAGCCCCCGCACCGCTCGGACCCCCTGGCCTGCCCCCCGCACTGTGCCCCGGGCCGGGTGGGGCAGGGCAGGAGGGAGATGCGATTGGGAATTCGGGGTAACCCCGCGCGGGGGTGAGCAGGCTGCTGGGGCTGTGCTGGGGACAAGGCAAGGGCAGCGGATGGGGATGCTGGGGATCCGGGTCAGGGGCAGCGAGCGGGGCTGGTTGTGCCGGGAGGACACCCGAGTTAGCTCTGGGGCCAGCAGACAGGGCTAGGGACAGTGCCAGGTGCTGGGGTGACGGTACAGAAAGCTGTGAGACAGCTCGTGGTGAGGGGGATCAAAGAGCCCAGGGTCAAGGACTGTAATTTCCACTTAATACAAAAAAACCACCGTGCACTTTCCAAACCCAGCAACTTCAGCCCCCCAAGGTGCCCAGTTTGTCACACATTGCACAGGGTTTGGGTGTCTGGGCTTGCACAGCCTGCAGGACCACGAGAGACAGAGGCAGTGTGGGAGAGCCCCGGGGCTGCAGGGCAAGGTCCCAGCTCTGCTCCTGCAGCCCTTGCCATGAGAGGTGCATGTTCCCGGGAGGGGAGGCAGCTGTGGAGCTGCCAGCTGGTGTCACAGGGCCTGGCCCCTCCATCGCAGCAGAGCTGGGCGGGTGGCACTGCGAGATGGAAAAGCCGTAAAGGGGTGTTCAAATGAAAAGTTGAATGAAAGTCAGTGGGTGTAGAAATGCAGACTAGCACCCTTGTGAGGAGGATGTGGCCGATATCCACAGGGAGAGCAGCAGGGAGATAAAGGAAGCAGCTGCAGTAAATAAGGTGAATTTGTCTGGGTATGGTACCAGCAGACTCACAGGAACATCATTAAGCAACCAAAGACAAAACCTAGATTGGCGTCTGTCACTATACCAGAAGCTTAAAAAATAAGATAATGCCAGGCTTTCCAATCCTGAATAACAATCCCAGAACCAGTACAGATTTCTTGAGATGAGAAATCACGGATTCCAGTAAAAAAAAAGTAGAGTCAGTACTGTGTTACTGAGCCCTGATAAGAATAAAGGTAATGAACAGCAAATATAAAATGAGATTAGAGAAGTTAGTCAGCTCAGTGATCCATCAGGAAGGAATAAAAAGTGGGTTTGGGTACAATAAAGGGTCTCCAGGACCAAGCAGTGCTGGAAGTGTGAGGAGGGCTGCTGCTCTGGGTTTGGTGGGGAGCGGTGCACAGGACCTGCTTCACAAGGTGTTTGTGGGAGAGCTGGTCTCTGCTAGTGACCACAAAACAACCTTTAATGCTGTAGTGGGAGAGTGCACACCAAATAAATCCAGCCTGGGGCTCTACAATTTCAAGAAAGGGAACTATGAAAAAATAAGGTGATCAGTCAATAACAACAAACCAAAAAGGAGCAGGCAGAAAGCAAGGAGCCTGCAAGCAGTCTGGAGGTGATTAAAAAATGCTCTATTAAAGCCTAAGCAAAACATGTGCCACTACTCAAAAAGAACTAAGAGGTCCTAAAAACACCCTGCCTGACTCACTGCTAAGGTTAAGGAGGTATCACAGGGAGAAGGTCAGTGTTTTAAAAGTGTAAACGTTTCCCACATGAGGAGAAAAGGAAAAGCCATAAAACATGGCAAGTAAAGAGTAGACAGAAAAGAGAGCTAAAACAGACTCAGAAGATCTTGCAAAGATCTTGCAAGTATCTTCTAAAAATCTTTATTTAACTATATCAAAAGGAAGAACCTGGCTAGGGAGCCGCTGCTCAATACAAAGGTGCAACAGGGTGCCAGGGAGGACAGGACATGGCGAGACAGCTTGGGCACAACTGAGCATTGGTCTCCACTGCTGCAGGTATTTGGAAGAACCTCACACCCAGGAAATTAGAGGAACTGGATCAATGTGACTTTCCAAAGGGCTGCTGTACCAGAGGGGTGGCAGGTTGCTAGTGCAGCTCCCAGCTACAAACCAAGCTCTGGAAGGGCCCCTGGGAGCTGCAGGGGCGAGTGTCACCTCTGTCCCTGCTGGGGTGGTGGGGTCTGCACCAGCAGCAAGCACATGGGCAGCTGGGAAAGAGCCAGCAGACATGGAAGCCAAAGAGGGAAAGCTTCCCTTGCCAGCACACTGGGAGTCTAGGAATATATCAAGTATTCACATGGACAGGGAGGACCCAATAGACAGAACAGATGAAAGATTTGTCAAAATTATTTTAAAAAACATTTACATTGCCATAGGGTTGAAGCAATGATTCTTTCATGTATTGAAACTTCTTTAAGGATATATTTGTCTTGTAGGTAGCAAAGTGCAGGGTTTAACAGGCAGTTTTTGAAGATAAATGAGATTCAGCAACCAGGTTGCCCAAGAATCGCTGTTGGGTCTGGTTTTATTCAGCACCTTTAGTGTTGGCAAGGGAATGGACAGCAAAACCTCCAAGTTTGTGGATGAGACTCAACTCTTTTAGGAATGAACAGATTTTGCCATTGACAAAGGGCTCCATAAAACCCTTACCAAAAGGAGGGAGTGGGCAAAAAGGGCAGCTGGGATGGGTGTGCTGGGGAATGCTGCAGGCTGGTGCCAGAGGCCCCTGAAGGCTGGCTGGGGTCAGCATGGATGGGAGGAGTGCTCAGCTGGGTGAGTTGGCTCCCCCCATCATCGTCTAACTGGACAAATGTGTCCCCACTCCAAATTTTGACCCATTAACATAGCAACAGGCTGTTTCTCTTCTTCTTTCCCCTGAGGCTGAGACCTCATAAGACTAGAGGATACAGAAATGCTTGAGGCAGTGATAAATCTTCTTTAGTGGGCTTTTATTTCCTTTTCTTTCACAATATTTTCTTTAGTTTCCTAGCCAAATTTTTTCTAAGGAAAGATTTCTGACTTCCTTTGAGCCACAGCTCAACATCTGTCCACATTGGGGGCTGAAGTAATACACTGTTAAGGGGTTTTGATGTCAAGCCCAAAACCCCACCAGGGATTTACGCAGCTCTCCCCTTTCCTCCTTCCTCCTCTTCAAACAGCCTTTCATTTGCTCTCACTAATTGTGCTGTCATGCCTTTCTTTTCCCCGCAGTTGTGCAGACAGCCTTTCTCGCAGGCAGGTTTGGGTGACAGACGCCTGTGCCCTGAGCTCTGCGCGGGGCGGGCTGTGCTGCCGAGCGTGCGCTCCGCCGGGGCGCACGGAGCCGCGCTGAGATGCTCCAGGCGCACATCCAGCCCGGCACGGATTAGCCGGGGGCTTCCCTGCCTCCCCCCGCACCCCCCCGAGGTGCTGCTGCAGAATCACTGCCGGCTGGGAGAGTCCCGCCAGGCCCAGCCCACCCACAGGCACCACTCGCTCCTCGAAGTGGGCAGGGAAAGATGAGCAGAGCATCTCTTGGAAAACGGGAGAGCCTTCAGGAGGATTTGGGCTGGGCACAAGGACACTGCGAAGTGTCCCAGGGAAGGTGGCTGTCGGGGTGGATCTTTAAAAAGCACCAACAAGCCACCCCCCACTCTTACATGTGCTGCTCTTGTGTGCCATAATCAAAATATGAATGATGTGAAAAGTAAGTACGAACCTCGGCTGGTCCAGACTGGCTTCAGGGACCAGCTTGTAGAGAGGTGATCTAAAGTTTCAGTGGCAGCATGTACCATCCCTGAGCCCACAATATCCAGCTGTGGGAAGGGGATCTAGGTGATAGACTGAAAGCAGAGCAAGGTGTGAGTCCCTGCTGCAAATATTCCCACAACTCAGCAGGGAAATGTGGGATCTGAGTCTATATCCCTTTCGTGCATGTGAAGGCAGCAAGCTCAAGGGCTGGATCCTGCTTAGTGTCTGCTCGGGGGGATACAGAGCTGGCTGAAAGGAGCCAGAATACATGAAACACGATAACTGGAAAAAATACAAACCAGAAGATGGGCTGTTTAATGCACTACAGATCCAGCAAAACAACCAGAGCTGAACAAAAAACATTCCTCGTATAGGAGCAAAGATACCAGCTCAGCCCAGGGGGAACCTGGAAGGAGATGGGTGTGTTGTGTTTTGTTAGCTTGTGTGTCTCCAGGCACTGCATGGATCAGACCGAAGCCTAAAACGTGGCGGGTGCTTCCTCCTTCCATCGCATCTCTCCTCTCTGAAGTGCTGCTGCCAGCACAACGCCCTCCAAGCTCTCCAGGTTTGGTATCTCTGGCCTGTGCCCTTGTTCCTCCTGCTCCCTCTGGCCTTCTTCCTGCTGCTCCTGTCTCTGGTCCCAGCTCCCCCAGCCCTGAGGTCCACTAAGGCAATAAGCAGAGGGAAGAAGGAGAGTTGCTGTCACTTTTAATCACAGCAGTAAAGCAGAGACAGAAAGACAAGGTCTCCACCCGGCTGCTGATGGTTTGCAGAATGAGTTGCTCGGACAGATCACCCACCCAGAAGAGCCTGTTGTCTGTAGGGAGGGAGACAAGACATCTTTGGCTGGGCTGGAGTGAGACCTCAGGTGCAGCAAGAGCTGCACCAAGACCATTGCTCTTCCCCTGGGCCTACCAGGACAAATTCAGTTTCCAGATAAGCAGGAATCACATCATTGCCTTTACTGGGAAGTTTTCCAGTTTTCTTCAGGTGCTTTTCAGCCACTCTCACCACTGGGAATCCTCCTCTCCATACCACAATGACAAGAGTTGCGAGGAGCCTTTTCCCCTTGTAAAGGTCCTCTGCAAGGGTCTGGGGGAAATCATCAGGTTCAGGAGCCACGGTGCCAGAGTGCCAGCCCTGACTCCACACCCCTGGCTGAGTCCCTGCTCACTCACAGCTCCTGGGGGTCACAGCCATCCTTTTGTTCTCACTCAAAGTCACAGCTGAGTGCTGGTGCACGATGTGACCTCCTACAACAACACAAATAAAATGTCAGCACTATGACTATTAATAGTGTTTCTATTCCTGCTGCCGTTACGATGGCTTTTGCTACTATTAGTAATAATATTTACATATGCAAAACCACAGATTCAAAACAGATGTTTGGGTTGGGATCTCTGAAAAAACTTGTCTCTGCCACATATATTTATGACAAAGATGGAGGGTTAACCACACAGAGAGCCATATAGAGAACAAATAGATGGGGAAAAAGAATGAAATAATTCCTTCCATATTCCTAACGGAGGCCAAAACTTTATCCATTCCCTCTCTCTGCTTCTCTCCTTTCCAGCATTTGAGACTTTTCCAATACCAGGCCAGGGATGGTTTCCGTATTTGTTCAGACTTGTCTAGTTTTATTTTCCAGTTCAGCTATTTTTTCAGATGCAGCTTTTCCTGATGGGTGGAAAATACAAAAGGAATTGCTCATCTGCTCCCTGCAAGCTTTTTCCTGACCACTGGGAAGCTCAGGCACTATTCCAGGCCTGGGCTAAACCTTGCCTTGTGGAGAAAACTTGATCCTTGTTTGCTGAGTTCACACGTCTGGGAATAATTTAAGCTAAGGGAAAAAGTAAAAGTGAGAAAGACTACCACTGTCCCTGAGCCCACCTCATTCCCTCCAGCACACCCTGCCTGGGAGGATGGCTGTGCCCATGGAAGAGGAATGATCACATCTCCACAGCTGGCCAATACTGGAAAGCAAGAGAGTGGCATCTCAGGGCAGAGCAAGCGTTTTGGCACTTTCACCTAAGCTTGTTTCACAGAAACAGAAAATAACAGAGTCTGCCAGCACCAGGGCATCCCCCTCTGCTTCTGGCAGTGGCTGGGACAGGGCTCAGACACAGCCAGGAGGCTGAGGAAAAGCAGAAGGACAGGGCTGAAACAAGTACCTCTCTCGAATGCATTGATGAGTAGCTTTGCACTGGAATTATGCAGAGCCCCACCAGCACAAACAGCTTCCCTGTGAGCATGCTTTGGTCTCTTATCCATAGATTTATAGTTGTGTGAACACCAGATATTCCCCTGCATCCACAGGTGTGATGTTTGTGGCCAACTGGACTTCCCAGTCCTTTTCTACTGACAAACACCCTCTACTGACAAACACCTTCATATCTCTGAGAAGCCGCAGGGCCAGCTGCTCCTTCCATGAGCAGGAGGAGGAGGACAAGGAAGGCTCTATCTGCTCTGCAACAACACAGCAATGCTTAAACAGAGAAAGCCACCAGACAGCGAACGAGTGCAGCGTCCCCGAGCACTCAGGAGTAATAAAGTGCCCCACAGTCTAAAGAGCCCCCAAGTGCTACTGAGGACTAAGTAGTCCCGGAGTACTCACATCTCTCTCAGGTCAAATTCCACTCTTTAAACCAATCCCCATTACGTTTTACACATCGGGCTGTAGAAGGCCTCTGAGGGGCTGTTAGAGTCTATTGTAGGGGAATAAAGAAAGTGTCAAAAAGACTTTTAATGCCCAGTTAAAAGTGGCCAAAATACAGTCTGCAGTTACCTGATAAGCTGCAAGGTCTCTATTGGGAGAAGTATTTTGGTTTTTCAATTGTCTCAACCCATGCACACTTGCAAGAGGCCAGCCTTAGCTCTGAACCAAAGCTTTGTCAAGTATGTTAAAACATTATTAAAAGCCTGGCTTTTGTTCCATAAAGACTTTTAATGCTTGCTGGTTTGGTTTTGGTTTTTTCCTTTATAATGTTTAAGACCAGTAATTATTGAAGATACCAGAGCACTGTGGATTGCTGCAGCCTCTGTGTGGTTTGCAGCATCAAAACTTTTCCCAGCACAGTGGCTGTCCTGCCACTGCCATCCCCACTGTGCAGGAGTGGGAATCAAAGTGCTCAGGGGGATTGACATCTCCAGAGATGAATAACAGGGCAGTGCCAGAGCCAGAGGACAATGCCTGAGTCCTGTGTTCATGGACTCTACTCATTACAAGAGAAAATGTTCACAGTCCTCTCTTGGTGCAAATTACCCTCTTTATAGGGAAACTTTGGAGATTTCACCCACTAACTGCTTCAGTTACCCTTTTTCATGAACAACTACCTAATGGCTATGGACTATGCCTGGTGGCATTCTTTATGGAGATGTTTGGACATCAAAAAGTTAAGTATTTGAGCAGCTAGAGGTTTTTTTTTTTCAAAACAGATCTGTAATTCATTCAAAGATTTAGTCTCAGACTGTCAACAGACAAGAAAGACAACAGGGTGTTTCTTGACATCTCACGTTGTTCCTCTGCGCTGTGAGGGCTCTCTGGGGTGGACGAGCCCCGTGGTGCTGTTTTGCTGCTATTGCTGTGCTTTGGGAAGGGTGTTTGCATAGTAGCCAGAAAGGCCAGCACACGAAATTAATGACATTTGAAGTTCAGTGCAAGTCTTGACCGTCAGGAATGCAGCATTGAAAATAAAACTTAAAGCTTCCATATTGCAAAACCTGTTAACTGCTTTACCATTTTTGCAGTCGTGCCAGCTCCCTCATACTGGAGCTTTTACCAAGGCATGACAGCTCATTTGTTTAGCTTGGGCCAGGCTTAAAGTTCTGATGAAGCCTAATCTTGTGACCTGTATTTATTTTGGCCAGGGATGCTTTTTGCACAGACGACTTCCTATCCTCCCTAATCTTTCCCGCAGGAAAGGAGCTGGGAGTTACAAGTCAGGGGAGGAAGGCAAAGCCAACCAGACATGCAGCGAGAGAGAAACAAGCACTGCACGTGTCGGCCAAGTGGTCCAGGTTCAGGGACCCTGTTTGTTAGGGGAAGGAGTTAAAGAGGGTCAGCACCTCCGCCGTCATCGTTTGAGATGTGTCAAACCCATCAGTTTCTCTGGAATTTTACCCATCTGGAAATCATGCCTGTAACTTGGATGGCTTCATGACTTAAGGATGGAAATGTCTCTTCTTGGCTTGAACTTGTCAAACATCCCACTGACACAGAGAAGAAATTTGTGGGTGTAAAGCCCTAGCAACTCCATGGGATGTGTCACAGGTTCCCCACAGCTGTCAGTTCCCCAGGGAGCGAGCTGGCCCTCAGCAAAGTGCCTGTGGAAGGAGTTGCTCTCTCCTGTGTGACAACAGAGGGGGGACAGACGCTGTGTCAGGCAGCCCAGCTGGATGCCAACAGCTCCATAGTGTGAACTCCCTCACTCCTCACTTCCATTTCTTCTAAAACTAACTCAAAGAAACACATTTCAGTACCCGCCTTGGGCATCATGCTTTCACCACCCCTCTAAAATCTGCTTCTTCACATCCCCTGCAAGCACAGGCCACTTGAACATTGTGTGTCCATTTACTGCAAATTCTCTGAAAGAAATCAGGGAAGCTGGAAACACTTCCAGTCTTCACCCTCTGCTTTAACACACAGGACAACACCAAAGTCTGTGGAGAAGCCACACCAGGACCCTTCTGGTACCATTACAGCTTGAGCTACACCAGAGAATACCCAACCACCCCCTTGGCCTCACCTCCAGTTACCCTAACAGTAGCTGTAAGATTAAAGACAGGGAAAAAAAGAGAGAGAAAACCCCAGCACACCCTTCTGGTGGTTTTCCAAGAGAAAGCCAGAACCCCATGGTGGCATGTACCCAGCTCTGAAGGCACAAGTCACCTGGGACATGACACCATTTTTCCACTGGAAGCCAGATGCTTGAAGTAACAAACTGCTTTCTAAAAATGTCTTTTCTATCAAGTTGTGAAGCTATGTGGTAAGCACAAAGCTGCCTTTCTAATGCAGCAGTGAGACTCTGCACCGTGCTGGCACTAGAAATGCTGGTGACCTTCACAAAACCCCTGCTTTATATTCAGAAGGAAGGCTCTGAATGCAGAGCCATAACAACGGGGCAGAGGGGTTTTTTGAAAGACAAAAGGCCAGTCAGGTTTGGTTTCTGTTTGATATCTTGAGTTTGGCCAATTCCCATGAGTTGAAATAAAAAATTTCTGAAGTAGCTGGAAATATTCCCCCATTCCATTCCCATGGAAGAAAAGTGCTTAAAAGCATTCTAAGGTTAATGGGAACATGATGAAAGAGCCATTTCTGTTGAGCAGCATATTGAGTATATGCCTCCTTAAATACATTTTCCAAGCATTATAGCAGAAAAATTTGGGATAGAGTTCAAATCCCTCTCAAATCTCTGGAATTTGGGTGGCAAGGAACCAATCTATTGCACTGCTGCAGGGATGCTGCAGGTCAGGGCTTAAAGGGTCTGCAGTGGCCGTGCTGGGAATCAGCACCCACATGAGCAGATGCCCCACTGACTGGGAAACAGCACCCACGTGTGCTCTGATAGAAGCCCTGAAACCCAGCACACCCACCCAAAAGGTGTCTGCACTCTGCCTGCAGGGATTTGTCTGGGAATGACACCTTTCCAAGGCTGCCTGACACCTTTTGCCTCAGAGGGGAAGGCGTCATCCTAAAGCTTTCCTAATTAAGCAGCTGGGGAGCATGTGAGCGTTCTGCACACCTAATTCCCACCTAACCACTGGCCCAAGAACTGGGATTTTGGAAGACGGTGAAGTTGATCAGTAGCAGGGTGACACTTGCTTCCCAGTGCCAAGCAGCCTGCCCCGGAGATTAGGAGATGCTTTACAAGCACAGAGGTGCACAGCAGCCCAGAAGACATTAATTACTAGCTCAGGGATGATTCTCCCTCCCATCTGCTCCAAAGGGGCTGGGATTTGCAGAGGGGGTCACAGCAGCTGCACGTTCTCATTGTGTGCTCTCCCTGCCTGCCTATGCAGTAGCTGTGACTGCATACAAAGGTTGGTAATGCAATTACATGTATATCATGTTAATTAATTTGTGCCACCATTTAAACAAAAGAGAAGCACTAGCATAATAAATAGTTTAATAATTAATATTTCATTATTAAATTTTTTGTGGTTTTCAAATGTACTGACATTGGACTAAATTGCTTCAAATGTTTTGATAAGAATGTCAAACCCACAAGCAATGTTAGGAGAGAGCCTGAATAGGCCACTGGCTTTTAAACTACTTGAGAGCAGCTTAATGTGCGCTGTGCATTGAGTTTAGGTCTACAACAACTGCCTTGCAAGGTTACCCCTCAGCAGAATTGTGATCAGTAACAATAAACCTTAAAAAGGCTTCACCATCGATGCACATTTCAAACCTGAGGGATGTGTTTTATGCAGAACACACACGCACAAGTCTCACAGGTGATTGGCTGAATCAGGATATTAAAGTGGGAGCTATTTTCTGCCACTGCCTTGCGCTTTAATAAGGCACTGAATTTTAAATGCCCTGCCAAAGAGGAACACCCATCTCGCCACTGATGTGCTCTTGTCCCCTCTGCTCCACTGCCACGCTGCCTGGATGTGTCCCAGCCCAGAGGTGAGGGCCCAGCAGATCAAATCGACTGCACACTCCCACACTGTTGACGTTAGCAGACAAGCTCCTTGTGACCCCTCACCTTTCTGCTACGGGAAAATGTCAGGAGACCCATTTCCTCCAGGAACAAACAGCCGCAGTTTCACGTGGCAGCACAGCATTCTATTCAGGAGCGCCTCGCAGGAGCTCCCTTTGCGGCGCAGCTGAGCAGTTGTGCAAACCAGGGGCAAAGCTCTCAAGGACTGACAGCCCGAGGACAGAAGACATCAGTTTTGCGTTTCTATTGACTTAGTTTAAGTGCCACAGAAGGCTCTGGGAAGAAGGATGTAAAGAAAGGCCGTGGTGATGGACTGCTCAGCTGAGTCAGTGAGAAGCAAGCGGAGCAGAGCAGAGCAAACACGGCAGCCGGCAGCGGGGCCGGGAGGCTGTGCCGCCCTTCCTGTTCGTGTTTACAGCACACAGCCGCGGCCACCGGCTGCCCTGTGCTGCGGGGAGCGGCCCTGCCGGTGATGGATGGCTTCTGCAGAGACCCTCCGTGCCTGCTGAGCCACCAACAGCCCCAGGCAGCACCCGCTTCATTTCCGCGGCTCTCGGGTGTGCTGTGCCCAGCCTTCGGACCCGGCACGGGAGTCAGCTTGCGGCTGCACAGGGCGTGTGTCCGGACAATTACACACCACAGCTTCCTGCAGCTCCCTCCTTGGGAGAGGAGTGAGATACAGAGAGATGAAAGCCACAAGGAAAAGGCAATGGGTGCTTAATCAATTACCTGCGGCTCACTCACTCTTTGCCTGTGCCGAGCACATGTGTAGAAAGACAAGCCTCATCTTGCAGTTTAGCAGCACTCCCAGCATGTGTTTGCATGTGGTTAGGAAGTCACGGTGATGTTCAGGCATTGGATCACCCCTAAAAGCCACCAGCCTCACCGTGGGCCGAGCTGTCAGCCCTGAGCACCGCTGGTGCTGGGAGAGTCTCCAGAAGACAAGCAGCACCTTGCAGCTCCACATGCCACGTGTCTGAGAAAGGGCAGGAAAAGGAATTAGGGTAGCTGCGTTCAAGCATTCATTGCCAAACCATCTTAACGCAGGGAAGTGAAGAAGCAACCTACCCCAAGCCCAGCACCCACAGCCACCTCCCCTCTGAGACCCTCCAGAGCCCCAGTTTGCCCGCTCTGACGAGCAGGCTCTCGACAGTCGGTCTCCAGCTGTAGCCAGCATGGTTGGCTCCGTGCATGATCTTTAATTTATCATCACCCCTGACCTGCATGACATCCTGTGGGGAGTACCAAGGTGTGTGACCCCAGCCTGTCCTAATCCTCCGCCACACCAGCCCCAGGAGCTCCCTGCACCGAGCAGCTCCAGCCTCAGCCCTCAGCACTCCAACTTGCCAGCGTGTTTGCAGAGCAGAGTGTGTCATACTTCTAAAGAGTGACAAATTACCAGGAAGGGCCCCCCCGCACCCCGGCTCTGCTATGCACAGCCGAATTCCCCCGTGCCACATTAACAGCTAATAAAACAATAGAGCTTTTAGTGGGGAACTTCAAAGGGTTCTCAGGCAGATGAATGAATTTCGCATTTCTTCACTTACTGTCAGCACTGAGGGAGAGAAGGGCAGGCTGAGGTCGAAGGCTTCAGCAGGCAGCGGCAAACAAATACAGCCTGGTATTTGGGCTACTGCAAAAAATGGAGTGGGAAATCAGCTAAGCACTTAGCAAGTACCAGGTTTTTCCTCCACTCAGCTCATCCACTTCAGCTGCCCGATTTCCTTTTTTGGTTTTCAAAATAAAGTACGATAAAAATGAAATAAACCTCCATAGTTACACCTAAACCATAGGCTGAGCCAGCAACAGCTCATTACAGTGTGGGGAATCTTTAGGCAGCCTGGCCCAAAATCAAGGAAACATAATTATTTTCAGCAACACAATTGTATTTAGTAAATGTGCCTTGAGGTCTCACAGCTAGTTCCCAACTATGTGTCCATCTACGAAATACATTCTGCAAACCATTAGCTCATTGTCATATGCAGCCACAATGAGCACCTATATGAATTAAGCTAGGAATTATGTGACTAAGAGTGGGTTAATACTGCTTAAAAGGTATCTCTGTTTTAAGAGATAGAGAGGAAGTACAAGAAAGCAGGAAAAATGGATACAGTAATATTGCATAGCTCAAATCATAGAATCACAGAATTATTTGGGGTGGAATGGACCTTAAAGCTTGTCTTATTCCAAGCCCCCTGCCATGGGCAGGAACACCTTCCACTACCCCAGGTTGCTCAGACCCCCATCCAACTTGGCCTTAAACACTTCCAGGGATGAGGGAGCCACATCTTCTCTGGGCAATATATGCCAGGGCCTCACCATCCTCATAGGGAAGAATTTCTTCCTTATGTCTGATCGAAATCTTCCATTTTTCAGATTAAAACTGTTCCCCTCTTGTCCTAGCACTATCTGCCTGTGTAAGAAACATACCTCATTGGCCATGTAGATAAAGGTTCTCCTGCAGATTACACTCACATGGAGTGAGGAAAACCCAGTGCTCAGGACCATAAATTGCACCTACAACAGAGGTACTCGCTGGTGGAGGAGACAGTCAAAGCCACCAGCAAGACTCTGCCAGCCAAACCTTTGCTAGGGATGGAGCCTAGAGGGCAGTTTGGAAGGAAATAGGGATGGAAAAGATTTTAAACAGATGAAGCATCATTTCATAAAACTGCCACAAGCAACATGGATCAGTTTCTTGTATTTTCCCTCTCTTTTCTGACCAACTTTTGTTAAGTCACAGCCTTTACCCCCACACAGTATCTGAAGAAGAAGAAAAAAATCTGATTGTTCTGTGCATGGCCTTTTTAAAAATCCTTATGTAATACATGATACCCAAAACAACAGGAATAAATTATTCTAGTTTTCAGAGCTGGCATGTTTCAGCCTCTTGAATACCACCATCTGTATTCTACATCACTTCCAAGTACAGCCCAAACGGCTTGTTCCGCAAAACAACTGTAGAGGTTGCAATCATTTATGTCACATTCAAATCTGCTGCCAAATTTTCAAAGCAATCTGCATTTGGCTGTCCTACAGAGGACACTTTCCTGCAGAGGACACTTTCCAAGTGCTCCCCGTGGCCGTGTGGGGACAGCGTTTGCAGGCAGGGAGCTCCTGGGGAGCCGCGGCAGCGCTCAAAAGCAGCCGGCTCGCAGGAGGGGAGGGAGACTGCCTCCTGATAACTGAGCTGACAATTTCTAGGTTCTCTAAAACCAGACCCTTCCAAGAATGCCCTTTGTTCAGCAGTTGCTCCATTCAGTCTCTCTCCCTGTTTGCTTGTAATTTATTCCTTCTAAAAGCCTTGCCCTAGGCTAGCAGAAAATGAAAACAAGGATCCAGAGATTCTTTTTTTTTTTTTCCTCACTTTTGCTCTTTCATCAAGAACAGTGAAAATTTGGCACAGTGAAATATTTTGTTCAGCTCTTTCTTTCAGTCTTTGAAGTCCCCTAAAGCCTTGGTAGGAGTCTTGGCTTCCACTCACATCTGCTTTCCATGAAGCCATTTACCGCACTTTATTTGTGCCATATTAGATTTTTCAGGACAGGGACAGAACTAACGAAGCATTTACATTCTTGGGAGAGTGGCGTATATACAACTACCACATTACTCTGATAGAAACTAACTACAACTGACATATTTCAAGTTCTCAAGCAAGGAGCCGTGTCATGCCACAGGCAGCAAAGACTCCTGAGCTGGTTGTTCCCTCATTTCTTCCTAATGCTCATTTAATTTAATATTAAACACCCTCGCTGCAACTTGTGTTTACACCGTTGTCGAGGGATGCTCTAGTACCTGTAGGAAGATGAAGGCAAATGTCCTGCAAGAGGGAGAGCTTAGATGAAAGCTTGATGAAAACAAATTGTGTCTGAACAGAAGCTGCATCAGAGACAGTATCAATGACACAGAGCACTGTCAACAAGATAATGGCATCACGCTGCTAACGAACTGCTAAAGCATTTCTTTTACAAGCAGAAGACTAATCCCCTGACAATGCTCCATTCCAAGGACTCTATTGCAGTTAGAGCAGGGGAAGGGTGTTGACTGAACCTCTATCAGAAGGATCCTGCCAAAGCCTGACGGAATATTGATTATCCTGCTGTTTTCTATTTTTCACTTCTCTCTTCTATAACCAAACCCCTCCCCTAAGAAATATTTGTCTACTTCTCATAGAGAGTATTATTGAGGGAGTTTTAAGTCAGAAGTGATAAAGTAGCAACTGAGAAAAATATGCCTTGGAGGAGGCAAGATCAAGAGCCCAGCAAGCTCATCCTTTGAGCACGATCTCCAATGGCCTTCTGAGCTTAACGAGGGGGAGTTTGTTAAAAAGCCAACTCGAACTTGGAAAGTTCATCACAGGATTGCCTATCCAAGCTCAGCACAGCTCCAATCACTGAAACTCATGGAAGAAACATTTTTTGGAATCCAGCCGTTTGCCATCCAGGCAAAAGACCAAATCACTATCAAATGGCAAAGTACGAAACGTGCTTGGATCTGTTCAGGCTTGGGAGGAAAAAGTTGCTTACTGGTTGAACTTGATCACAGGGGCTGTGGGTGAAAGTCTTCATAATATTGCTTAACATTACTTAGGGCAGAAATGGCCGGATCAGGCCCTTACATGTGGCTTTGAGTAGACAAATACCAATTTTGTTGTCTAAACAGACCTGGAAATCACACCCCATGCACAGCTGTGAACAGCTGCAAGGAAGGTGATAGCACAGCCTCCTACCTCAGTTTTCCTGTCTGTTGGGAGGTGAGAGAATAAGGTATCCAGAATGGAAGTTTTTTACTACAGTCTGACACTGAGAGTCAGGACCATGGATACAGGAGGATTGTCCTGGGTTTGATGGAAAGCATGAGGGGTGCATATCCCCCATCTTTGTAAAGCTCGATTCAGTTTCCCCCACCTCCAGCTGAGCAGAGCTGGTCTCCTCCCTTCTGATGCATCTTTCTTCCTAACACTTTCTGCTTCTTCATCTCTTTCATGGAGAATGTTTTCTAGGGTAGGAGGTATTGAAATAACCCACAAGACAACCATTGCAGCTCCCAGAGGATGACCAGCCTCGTGCCTCCTCCTTTGCAAGAGGTGTCACATTCCTGTAGGACACCCCTGCTGCTGCCACATGTTTTGCTGCTGAATTGCACATCCCTTACAGAAATACTGAGGCATGATTCAAGTGTTTAAAAGTAGCTTGGACCTCAAAGCCTTCCCCAGCCTGGGCAGGGGATCAGGTGCCTCAACAGTGTTCAGGTCTCCCCTGTCCAGAGAGACCCAGCTCTTGCTGGGAGGTGCTTGCAATCGCTGGAGCAGGGGCTGAGGTGGATGTCAGGAGGCAGGGGCCCGAGAAAGGGATGCTTTCCCCTGCTGCCCTAGCAATCTGAATTATTTCATGATGGCAGAAAATTAGGAAAGGAAAAAACCACAGCACTAGGTTAAAAAAAAAAAAAAAAAGAAAAACATGATTTTAAAAAATGCTGTGCCAGGTAAAACTCCTCTGCTTTGTTATTATGAGAGTTCCCAGTATTGATAATTTCTCCTAGTTGCTGGTTTGTAAGATACTTCTGAGTAGAAAATTCAATTACATGGGCCAAGTCAACAATAATGTTTTTCCTGGCAATGGTTCATTTTGCCAGTGGAAACATTTCCCCCCCTCTCTTTTCTGGATTCAGCTCTGCAAAGTTGCTAAATTCTTCCAGATCTCTAGTCTGATGTGATCATAAATATCCTGATTGTATTCGACTGATTGACAGACTGGGGATGGATTAAGTGGGGATTACAGCCTGGAATGATCAAAATGTGCTTTCATGGTCAGTAACTCTGCAATAAGTCATACTTCCAATGTACATTAACTATATAATCTAATTAACATGGCTGTTTATGTATTTAATATTATTCTTAAAACTTTTTAATAAAAGAGGTTTTAAGGAGAATTAAATGTTGTTTAAAATATAAGAACCTGTTCCTTGAATGAACAGTAGTTTGGGGTTTGCACTGTCATTAAGACGACTAATAAAACTCTCTCTTACTATTAAAATGAGATTTGAGAAGTATGATGGGTCTAATTCTGCCCTAACTAATAGGTGTGTAAACTCAGGTTTTCTCTGCTTTATTTAAAGTTACTTCGGGTGTAGTAATTCAGGGCAGAATTTGGTCCATTAGGATTAAAAAACTACCTTTTAACCAACTGAGAATATTAAATCCATATAGGTACATAACAAAAAGTATTCTCAGGTGCTCAGCACTCCCAGGTCTCACAGCCATCATTATTTACTGAGCAGGAGCAGCAGGAATTAGCTTTATGGGTACAAATCTTAAATGTTTTATTGCACAAGTTAGCACCCCCCCCATACATACCCAATGATATCAAACTGAATGAAACAAGTCACCAAGGCAAAACTCCCAACTACAGCAACGTGTTCGGCAGCTGCTTGTGAGTGTAAAAAGAGCTGGCAACTTGATGGCAAGGGCAAGGAATTATAGTGGAGATGTTATGCATTTGCCCATAAAGAAATGAAATCTGAAACGAGTAAATATTTTGCAGGACATTAGGTTCTCTGCTGTCTCCAATGCACCAGGCTCGAAGTCAGCTTCTCAGAGCTGTGAATCACATTGCTCTGCAGCTATAACACTCCTCCAACAATCTTTTTAAGTTTTCAGATTTTGCATTTTCACTCGAGAGGTTCCCAAGCAAGTTTAACACAGTGTGTAAGTAGTGCTGGGCCGTGTCCATGAACGTCAGGGTGAGAGGGAGCCCCTCTGCCCTGCTCTCTCTCACACCCACACTGATCTCCTCCCTCCACTGCGTAGCCAACTTCTCACCTGTGTTCATACAGCTTTTTCCTGACCTGAGACCTTCTAAAAAGGAGATGAAAAATTTCAGTTTGTCCAGCTGCTGGTCTCTGATGTCCCTCCTGGTCAGAGGACATGCCCAAGGGACCGCTTGTTCTGGTGTGTGGCCATCGCTGAACCAGGATCAGGGCAGACACCACTGACCCAGACTGGGGACCTGACCTGGAGATCAGAGAAACTGATCAGCCCTCTGCACACCCCAAACCTGGGGTCCTGGCTCAGATCACAACTCCCCGGGCTGTCACCAGAGATCAGTGATGGCTTGCCTTGAGACTGACCTTGCGCACGAGTCAATCCATCAACACCGGGATGAAACCCACTTCATCGCACTGCTGATCCTCCAAGCCACACGGAGAGCTCTACCCAAAGTCCCTTACATGAAGCAGGAATGTTTCAATTTAAAGGAATTAGAAGCATTTTTAAAATGTGATGGTTCCCATCATACCAAGTCCCTGCACAGTGCACTGCCCGACAAGCCTGATTATTCTCCAGCCAGCCAGGGGCTTAGGAAGTATGTTGAGCACTCAAACCATTTTAGATCCCACTGCACTGTACATACCCAGAATTCAAGCAGGGTTCACATTCGAGGGCTTATAAAAACTTGAATACACTCCAATAACTTAAATCACTCAGTGAGGTTTATAGTGATTTAAAGCCATTGGAACTCTCCACGTTTGGTGCACAAGGGCTCCAGCTTGGAAAAGAATCAAGGCATGTTCCAGCATGGCAGCTCCAGGCATATTGAATCAATTTCAGCATGTAAAAATAATTAACAATGATAAAAATACATTAATAATACTGTAATTATAAGGCCAGACCAAAGTTTCAGCCTGAAGAAAAAAAAAAAAGAAATTCAGCAAGGTTCGTGAACGGCTTGGACTGGGAGTTTTGAGGGATTTCAGTGACAGGAAAATAAATGGAGGCAAATCAAGGGTAAGGAGCAAAGGAAGATCACATTTGTCAGTAGTTTAAAAAGTTATACTGGCCTGAGCTGCAGGACTTGCTAAATTCTGCCCTGGAGGTGTGCCAGCACAGCACTGCTAGGCCAAGGGATCAGAAACAATCCAAGGTCCAAGCTCTTGCAAGCCATCAGGACAAGGATCAAATATCATGGAGCTGGCTCATAAATCTCCACTTTCTAGTAGCTTAGAGTAGGGAGGCCAAAAGTAGCACCTGTCTGGAAAGGATGCCACGCTGTCTGAAGGATGCTTTTCCAGAACCAGCTCCGTCTCCTGTAGGGTGATGTCAATCCCACAGGGGACAGCAGGGCTTTGGCTATTTCTACATGAACTTTCCAGCACCTGGTACAGCGGCTTCAGCTTGGACCAGCACCAGGAAATGCCTGAGGCTACAGGAATAAATACTGCCAGGGACATTAACCACCAAGTGGTTCAGTCACATCAAACAACTGATTTGTTTTGGTCAGCAGTCCAGGATGATTCTTATTTCATCAAGCCTGATTCACCCATCCCACTCGTTCTGTACTCAGCCATCATGCAGGTGCCTCCTGGAGTCTTCCAATAACAACTGCTGCAGAAAATTTTGTAAAATAAGCTAACAGCACAAGGCCTGTCCAAAGGCTGTGGGGAAAAAAAAAGTAAAATATTAAAATTTGTAGTGCACATGTTTGAGAGAAAAGAGTTGGGCATAGACAGGTGATGTCCCCTTTTTGTAGGGGAAAAACACGTTATTTGTAATTCCCCTGGCAGAAGTATTTTCTCATGGTTCATGTTAAGGTGAGTTTCTGCACACAGAAGAGAGTGACTCTGTTTCGAGAGCCACCAGAAAAAAAACCAAAGCCTTATCATATGCCATTATATCCCCAATTCTACTGCGGTTTTGAAATTAAGCTTTTGCTTTGGCACAAAATCCCATCTCATTCTCTGTGAAATACAACAGAGCTCAGGACAAATGCAACCAGCAGAGATTTCTATGGGGGAAAAAAAAAGTCTGTAAATCCTTTACTATCTTTAATCATGAAAATAATTCAGTTGCTGCAAACCTGATATTCATGGCCAGGGCCCAAGGACCTTGCAATTCACAAAAGCACTGAAGGGATCCATAAAAAGTGGCTGGCCATGAGGAATTTACACTTGTTTTTTAAAGGGAGTAAAAATGTGGCTATAGCAATTTAGAGGAGTTTATATATTCTGGCCTCAGAGAGGTTTAAATCACTCAGTTAAGAAAGAGGCATTGGTGCATTAGTGAACCTTTGGGCAATGCAAAAGGCCAGAAGAAATTATATGACAGAGGCATTTTTGGGCAGAGAGTGCTCTGAAACTTTGCTCTGCCCCTAAGTGGAGTCCCTGACTCGCACTCCACATTCAGAGCTTCCTCCCAACTCCCCCCCTGCCCCTTCCACGCCTCCACAGCACCAGCCAGGGCCCCTCACAGCCAGCTCAGATCCCCCAGCTCCCCTGGAGCAGCCTCTCACACCAGCCACCCTCTCTCGGCGCCTGGGAGGTCCCTCGGTCCCCTGGGATGCCCAGGAGCCTTTGGCCAACAGAAACATCCAGGACAGGGAGGCCCAGGGAGAAAAGTGCTTTCAGAGGGCTCAAGATAAGATGTGGTCTTTGGGAGATAATGACAATCCCCAGCCTCACAGCATGCAGGACTAATTGCAAAGCCCATCTCCCTGACCCAGGTTTCCCGCTCTAAGCCCTTCTCTGTTTCTCATACTCACTTGCTAATTCTGTTCAAGCAATTTAATCCCACCTACTGCCAGGACAGAAAAATAAGAACTTACTGTTTGGAAATCAAACTAGTAAAAATACAAGAATGTGGTGAAGGAAGAGCTGCTGGTGTGGAAGGGCTGTGATCTCTGGGTCTGCAGGAGCTCAGGGCCCTGACCTGGGTGCCCCACGTTGCCCTCAGGTACCTGGGGGAGCTGCTGCCCATCCGCAGTGTGGGTTCAACACCACAGCTCTTCCAGCTGCCTTCCAGGGGCACACAGCTCTGACAATAAATGCCATCAGATGCTGCTCACTCTGACAGAGACTTTCTGGCAGACTGCAAGGATTTGGGGTGTGACCTTCCTGTGCCTGGCAGGGGAGGTGACACAGCAGCAGCGCTCCTTGATCCTGCAGCTTCCCCATACCTGGAGCCAGAGGAACTGAGGGAAAAACTGGTGCCAAGACGTTTAAGCAAGGATAACACAACTCTGACGAAAGCACCTGGGGTTCAAACCTGGCACAAGTTTGCAGCTCAAAGGGCCACAATTTCACCTCTGCATCCCCCAAAGCTGCCATCCCAGGAAAAGCCCAGTTGCCTTTTCCCAGTCTTGGGAGCAAGCATGGGAAAGGCGCTTTTCTTGTTCAGCTTTGGGTGTGTGTTTTATTTGCCTTGCCTCGGTGCCCTCAGGGTGGTTGTTGGCTGTAGTAGATGGTGGGTTTTATTTTCCTGGCTGGTTGTACCCCTCTTGAGAGAAGTTGTTACAGTTGTAGTTGTATTTTTCCAGCTTTTCCAAGCTTACCAGCTCCCCAGGGTGCTGTTTGCCTGAGTGGTTTGGTACAGTTTTATTTTTACAATAACTATTACACTTTTAAATTTTATTTTTGTATGTTAATTAAATACTTTTTAATCACAATGCAGACGCAGCTGCAGGGGCCAAGAAAAATACATAAACAAGAAGAGAATCCAAACATATATCTGCCCAGCATGGTACATAAAAACTTTGCAAACCCAAGTTCAGCCTAGCCCAATCCTGGATCTCTGCATTGAAAGTTTAAGAGCAGAACTCAACCACCAGTAGTCTGCTCTTCAGTTCAGTGCAAAGATTTTCCTTGCAATATGGAGCAGGAAGGTAACATGTCCAGAGAGCAGCCACTGGCATATGAAAAATGCTGACCTGTGGCACCAAATCTGCCCGCCCCAGCCTCAAATCAGAGAAAAATATCCTAAAGTTCTCTTAAATAGTGTTTGTCAGACGGTGCTGAAGAGATGCTGAAATTGTACAGCAAATGTGACTTGTTTCTCACCCCTGGAGCTGGGCACCTGTCAGGTTAGCCAGCTCAATCAGCTGTCCCATACATTTTCTCCTATTCCAGTGCTTGCCCCTGTAAATTCCACAGGGAATCAGCTTGTCCACCTATGCAAACACAGCAGAAAGGAAGCAAAGAGCCTGTGGACATCTGGAGAGACATGTCTTTGCCTATAGCATGGTCAAAGCCACCTCTTTAAAGTGCAAGTGCTGTAAAATTCTTGCCATGCCTGAGAAATAAAATGTGAGATTTAATTTAAAATGAGAGATATTAGAGTGGCGAGCTGCAGGTGATGAGGTGATGGCGTTTCCTTGGCTCGGGGCCAGGAGGGTAGGAAAAGAAAACAAGTGAGATGCATTATATACTACATACCTTGGCAGCTCCACAAAGTGACACTCATGTAGGGCTCATGAGCGAGGCAATTAATGACAGGGAAGTGGCATAAAGAGCACTGTAAGAAATTAGAGCAGAAGTTCAAAAGCACTGGAGAGACAAGGCCAATAAAAAAAATCCAGCAGCAGTGTGTATGTGAAAAGTCAATGCAGTAGGTGTGCAGTGAAAGTGGAAAAGGTATTTCTTCTGAGAACCTGTGTGTGATCCTTGCATACCTGTCACCCTCTTTTTATTAAATGTTTGACTAAGTGGTGATTTCTTTAATATCTCCATGTGTCTTAATCATGTAGGTGCTGAACACAGTGGTGCTGGGTTAACAGCTGGACTCCATGACCTTGGAGGTCTTTTCCAACCTTAATGATTCTGTGAAAGGCTGGGAATGGTACAGGTTGGAACAGCTGAGCATGAGGACACCTTGTCCTCAAAAACAGGTTTTGTACAACACTCTCAAATTTACCTGATGAAAACCACAGCAATGGAGTTATCTGGACATGTACAAAAGGTAAATGATAATATTTCAGGTGGATATGCATGCGTTTCTATTGCCAGCACAGTGGGTGAACCACCAGGACACCTCAGCAGGGAGTGAACCCTGCTGGGCACAAGCATTGGGTGACCTCTCATTTTGGGTTTCCCATTGCTGGCACGAGCAGTGGCTCTGGTAATCCCTAGGCTGAGCAGGATATTTTATTGCTCTCTGTCTCTATTGTGGGCCCAATGACCCTTCCAATCACTTGGAGAATTTTTGAGGCTGAGCCATGTTAGAAGGATGTTTTCCTCCTATTAATTATTATTACCACCAAAACTACTTCTGCTCTTTAGCTTGAAAAACCAATTCTAAAATAATACCCAATCTCTCAATTTAAAGCTGGGCAGAAAAATCAAAGCAGTTTAACTTCATAAAACAGGTTTTGACTAAAATAGATTGTTTCATGATATTACAAAGAATATTTGAAGGACAAGATTTTCTTGGAAATGTCTATTTTTAGTTATTTCCCACAATTAAGTTTATTCTAAGTTTGTGCTCATTTTTATGGTGGTGGGTTGTGCTTCCCCTTCAGCAGAAACCCTGCAGTATGCCTGGCGTGTGATGAACTTATCAAATCTGCTGTAAATAATTTTTTAGTAATTTATAGCAAATTGATTAGAGCTCTTCTGAACAGGCAGCAGCTCTTCCACTCATAATTTGTCCAAAAAGACAACAGCAAGGCTCAGCTGCTTGGCTGCCAAGCAGAAAGGTCAAATTACTGACCTCCATTTTGGGGTATCAGTTACAGCCACCTCAGCACTCCCCACTGCCTGCTGCAGTTGTCTTCTAAATATAGCTGCTCTTACTTGCAGGATATTCTCTCCTTGTGCATAATGGCAATATGGTTCATCACGCCCCCAAAAAAGCCCATCACAGGATACTGGCAGCATTTATCATTAGAAGTTACAGGCTGTCTGCTATCTTATTTATTGAGTGTTGACAGAGACTTTGATGCTGCTGGTACACCCAAGTAAAAGCAGAACTCTTTGAACAGTTTAAGCCTAAACCAGCAAAGCTGGGCGGTGTAAGTTGGCCCGAATAAAGCCAGATGGGTGGCTCAACAAAATCTGAAGTCATTTTGCACAGAAAAATTAGGTCCATAGGTATATTCTATACTGAAGATTATTTTACATTTCTTTCAATCGCAGGAACACAAGCAGACGTGAAACTCATGATTCAGACAGACCAGTCAAAGAGATGCAGGACTGGGAAATAAGACCTGAACAAGCCCCCACTGAAGCAACCCAGCTGCCCATGAGCCTCCTTTCATGCCCAGGAGCCTCCTCCAGCACAACAGGTGGTGGGGACAAAGCCAACCCTAGAGCTGCATTCTGGCTTGGCCTAATTTTAGACACAAATGTGTTATTCTTAAGAAAGTCTTGGGGTGTCTATTGGTTTGGGAAGTCACAACACAACAGTGGGAGACTGATGCATCTTTCTTCAGGGAAAACCCAGTGGTGTTTGCCAGCACGGCACAGCCCGGGGCAACCAGGGACTGAGCAACACATTCCTTCACAGTGGCCTGCCTTTCTCTCCTGCTACAGGAACATAAATATATAAAACTTCTGTCCCTAGAGGATCTTTTTCTCTGACTAATAACTGCAGGGATCCCTTATTACCAACAGTTACCTGGAGAGCTCACCCTGCAAGGATAAACACCAAGCGATTTCACTGCCCATCATCTGGGACCAAGGTTGGACTTGGGGGACAAAGAAAAAAGTCTCTCAAAATATGCAAGGCATAAGTGAGTAGGTTTGGCTTGCGCAAGGCATTTTTGACATTCCCACATCTCAAATGTCCACAGCTTAAACACAAACAAAATCAGTGGAGATTTAAAGAACTTTGACCCTATATTCTTCTTGCCTTTCATTTCAAAAAGAGAAGCCAAAAGCCCCTCATGCATGCTCACAGGCACAGGCTGAGCACCCTGGCTCAGGCCATCTTTCCATCTCTTCCAGGGGGATGAAACTCCCCACTGGAGCCTGGCCAGGCTGTGCAGGGCACGTTGTTCTTGTTTTCATATCTGCAGTCTCAGCAGAGCAGTGAATAAGAGCTGTCAGGAGTGTTGAACAAACACTGTTTTTGACTTTTCACTGGGCTCTTATGGGCTCAGAACAAAAGCCTGGATCTGAACCCACAGAAACTTTGGGGCATGTCAAATCTGAATCCAGATCTGAAACTTGTGGTTGGATTTCCACCTCTAGGGTTTCAGTTAGAGTTCAGTTCATAAACACTTCTGCCATGGCCTTTTTCTGCTTTACTCCGTCATGAATCAAGAGTTACTGCCATGAAATAAGGCTAGGCCTGATCACAAGTGGGAATAGAGCAAAGTCTACTCATATCACCAGCCATACCTTTTTGCTTTTTCATTCCTATACTATATCTATCTTATATATGTGTATAATATACAATATAGTCAGGGACAGTGGCTCATATGTACACAGATTGTGAGCCCAGCCCTGGGCTAAAGCATGGTGAGGCAATGGTAGGAGGAGGTGAGATTAAACAGAACAAATGTGCAGCAGAAGCACAAAAAGTATTCAAAAGTGGTTATAAAAATTCATCTGCCTCTTCTGCCAACTGCTCTCCACACACTGCAGGCCCCACTGGCTGTTCAAGCCTTGCATACATCCACCAACAAAATGTCCTTATTTAAGAGCTCCTCACCAAAAATTCAGCTCCTGAGCTTTGCTTGCCATTCAGAGCAGGCAGGAGTCACATGTTTGAGACTTCACCAGGCGAAGTGATTCAATGAAATAATGAACGTTTAAACATAAATTAAGAAAAGCTGCCTATGGGCTTGTAACAGTAGAACTACAAACCTGCACGCCCTGTCTCCAAGCATATTGCTGTAAGAACCTCTGTAAACTTTTTCTGCTCCCTTCCCTGGAGGGGAGAATCTGAACTGAAAGATGCTCCCCAATCTGCCCCTAAAGGTCTGTGAAATGGGGAGCTCAGAGCACCAACACATTGTCTCATCACACAAAGGGATGCTATCACCCTTCCTTTCCCCCCTGATTTTTGGATGCTGGTGGTCCCATTCCTGCATTACAAATTCCCCACTCAGAAGTGAAGACCCTGTGGCAGAAGGTCTAACAAGGAGTTCTATTCTTTGCTGACCATTTTCATGGCATGATATCTTTTTAAGGCTAAAATCTGTTAGGCAGATACTTCCCACAGCTGACATAACCTGCTTGTGCCTTTCCTCTAGGCCCCAACAGCTTCTCTGCATGCTTTGGTGTGACTGTTAATTCTCTCTAGTGCACAGTATTATTTTCTATTTGCAGAAGGAAAAAAAGAAAATGAGCTGGTGGTGGGGGGAGCAACCAGATATAAACCATCACCCAGTTCATCAGAAAACTTTTCACTAACCCGTTGCTTATTCAGTGCTTCAGGGGTTAATAAAGTCTCTCAGAAAGCAAAAGGTTTCCATCTGTAATTGGATCCTTTGTATGTGCTTTCCGCTATAGGAATCAACTTAGCATTGACATCCTCGTAAAAATTTCCATTAGATCGAGGACTGAATGCCCACTAAGGCTCTGTGTGGTTTTGCAATTGATTCACTGAATGAAATCTTATCTAAAATCTTTTTATTTTATGCTATTATAGGCACAAGGGAAAATAGTGATGTAAAAATTTTCACTGCTTAGTTAATGCACAGTGCCTCTTGGAAATGGCCTTCAGGTTAGCTAAAAAGATTGCCATTTCTATTTCCCACTATTTTGTTTCATATTACCAGTAATTGAAAAATGTTTCATTTCTTACTGAGTTACATATTGACACTTCCAATTGAATTCAGAACCTTTATCTTTAATCTTCTCATTAGGTCTCTTCAGAAAGCAGCTCATGCTGTTGAGGGCAGGAAGACACAGTTCATCTGTTGCATTTTTTTCAGCAAGAGATAATTTTCACAAGACATGTGTAAAACTTTTCTTGTGCTTTAAAGATGTAAAGAGCAGTCTGGCCATGTAGAAGCTACAAACCAGACCTTGTATTGCCAGTATCCCTTTGGTGGGGGTGCTCTCCAGAGAAAGAGAGGTCAAAATATTGTTTACAAAAAATGTCAGATCTTTAATTGTTTAAAATTATATCAAATCAAGAACAGGGAGAACTGAAGGGAAAGAAGATTTTGTCCTTAAGATCTGCAGGTATATATGGATTATCCACTACATATTTTCCTTCTTTACACGTAATGAAGAATAATCATGCAAACCAAATTCAGAAGTTGAAGCCAGAATGAGGGCTGAACTGAACAGTTATCAGAATTCTTTGCAATGATGTCTTATGTCCTCCCAGCCAAGCAGATTGGACATTCCCATCCATCCACCACAGCCACAAAGAGACCCCCGTTCTCCCAGCCCGCACTCAGGGTGCACCCAGCCATAACCTCATGAACAGCCACTGAGAGCCGGGGCAGGAGCACTCGTACAGCACCTGCACGCTCAGCCCTGTGCACAGCTGCTCAGACATGCCCAGAGCAAGCACGTGGGTCGTGCTCAAATACCTGCACTCGGACACAGCACATGGACATGTGCTCTGCACGTGGCTCCTGTGCACAGGCTCTGTATCTGAAACAAACAGGTTTATTTTCCCTTTCTCTTCACTGGTTCCGGCCTGGGAACATCCCATGTCCCAACAGCTGTTGCAGCATCCCTTAGTCCAAGCTGGAAGACTTTTGGGCCATTGAGTAACAACATCCCAATTTAAACTGGAGATCCTCGTAGTCTGCTCTTGTGCACCTCACAAAGCAGACAGGAATAATAGCAATGACAATAGTAAGTTTGTCTTTGCCTTCCTGCCTCTCATTTTAGTTGCTGGAGGTCTTTGCAGTGCTTAGAAATGCAAATAAAACAATCCCTTGCCCTCCTGCTGGAGGGAAGGCAATGGAGCACTAGAGCATCCAGGAACAGTGTAAGGCTGTGCCAGCCTGGAAGAAACTTCACATCCCAGGGTGCAGAACGTGCCCTGTCCCTTGGACTGGAAGCAGTCAAGGGAAAAGGAGCAGCCTCAAGCCATGCTCATGATGTCTGAATGATCCCTGCCTGCCCAAGTTTCTCCACAGGAGGAATCTCCACTTTCTATGCTATATGGTTCTCTACACAACATATAATGGTAATTGGAAAATATCCTAGCAATGCTGTGTTGTCAAGTTTCCAAATTTCTCTTTCAAGCTGAGCTGGCTTGCAATTTTCTAAACTTTTTTTCTGAGAAAGCTACCTTCCTAATATTTTTCAGATAACCCTAAATTTTTCTTTAAAATCAGTCTCAGATTTCAAAATTAGATTGTAGAGTTTTTACTCCAAGTGTGATGAGTGCTCTACCCTTTCCTCTGCCTTCCCTCACCACCTGAGTGCAAAAACATGAGAAAGTAGAACAAGATAGCAGGAAAGAAATGATTCAAAACCAAACAAAGGTAGAAACAAACCCAGAATTTCAAAATCATTTTTCTTGTTTTCATGAGTTTCCTACTGAAAATGCCAAACCCAGTTCTTTTTCATAAAACAATTTTTAAAGTAATATTAATGAGAATAGTCATTTTTCCTAACAACTCACATCTGGCCTGAGTAATCCTGAAGGCACCTGACATTAGACAAGCCGTGGGACCGCTGGCTCAGCGGTGATATTTGTCATTAGTCCAGCAAGAAACCTCAAACTGGCAGAATTTTCATTCTCTGCATACACGAACACACACAGTGTGACCACAGCCTGGAAACTCCCCAAGACGACAAATGAGCTGAATCCCAGATTTCATTTCAAAGCCAACCTCGGAATTTCCATGGTGCGTTGAGCCCTCCAGCCTTCCATCCAGAAATCAATGAGGTGACATTGGCACGGAACAAAAATAATGTAGTGACGAAACAGGGCCCTAAAGTACTTCTCAGTGACATTTTAAAAACTAAATGCCATGTGAAAAAAATGAAGTAAAATGCCCTTTAATCTCCATAACTCTGTAGTGTCACAGTCTAATTAAACCCTCAGCCTTCTGCTGACTTGGAGCTACACCCACTGAAAAAGGATGCCCTGTGATAGACATTATTAGGTGACCTCTTCCACCCCAACATCTGTATAAGTGCCCTTAGCTCTAACGAATGCACGTGCTGGAAGAATGACGGGATTTCCTACAAGCTCAAATTCACTCCATAAACTGCAGAGCATTGCTAATGTTTCTGTCTGTCCCGCTGAAATCCCGTCCCTGGATCAGACAGGCAGAAGGAATGAGCTGGACCCCTCGGCTGAGGCTCTGTGCAGTTTCCCTTAATATAAATCTAATGCAGGAATAACGGCAATTTATAACCCAGGCAGCCAGAAAGCAGTGAAATGGAGCAAGCAGCCACTTAATAGCCTCAACAGTACTTCTGAGATTGAAATGCAATTTCTGGCCCCAGAGGGTGGTTTTGGGAGAGCAATTCCACCTTGCTCACATTCCTGCCGGACACCATTCCCTCCCCCAGCACACAGACCTGCATTCCGAGCAGGAAAATCTTTATTTTAGCCATGGCCTCTTCCTCATCCACCTGAGCAAACCAGGTGCAAGGAGAGAAGCCACAGAGCAGGGTACCATGCTGCCAAAATTCCTGTCCCAGGCAGCTGCTCCACTGGCCCCCTCTCCCCCATCCCTGAGCTCAGCACTTTTGGGGACACACCTGTCACAACACTTGACACTATTTCCCCCTCTATCTCCATCCATGCCTCTGTGCAGTTTAGGAGCTCTGCAATATAACTTTTTGAAGACTAGTAATATTAGTGAGATTGTGACTAAACAGCCACCTCTCTCCCAAAGAACCCCTTGCCAGCAGAGATTAAATGCCCACTGGTCTTACTGGGCACAGTACCAGTAGGAAACTGCCCCTCTTGTTTCAGGCAGAAAAGGACAGATTTGTCCTTCTTCTCTCATGTATTTACCAGTGAACTTCTCTATTACTCTTCATTCCCACTTCCTTCCAGACCACAAATGCCCCACGTTGTGCTAGACACCATTCAAATGCCTTGCACAGAAACCTTAGGAAGAATAAACAATAATAAAAATGTGTTAAAACACACCCGTGCTTGGCGTAGAGATCCATAATCATAGACCACCCCAACACAAAGTTTTCACAACCCAGTTTGAGACATTCCCCAGGTGACCCAGCAAATCCAGGATGGACTAGAGAAGATCCATCTCCTTCAAGCCAGGCCGGCTACAACAGCCTGCCCTTCCTGAGGCCGAGCTGCCTTTCCCAAGAGATGAACACACCCAGCCAAAGTGTGATGCTCTCAAAAAGTCAGTGTCCCTGCACCTTTTGGAGGAAGGTCCAGTCTGCAGCAAGCAAAGCCAAGGGCTACAAGGCAGCAAAGAGGAAGCAGGGGGGAAAGCTGGCTGGAGATAGAGATGGGCCCATCAGTGGGATCATTCACTGATGGGCACACCAAATGCATCCTTGTTCTATGAATATTTCAGGGTACAGATGGATTTTCAAAGCTATTTTGTAGGCTTGAGCCCCAAGTTTGCTCTTTACGGTGAACCTCTCCACCTGGCTTGGCAAAATGAATGCTTCACAGGTAGGTGCTCCCAGCCTCCTTCCCTGTGCACCTCCTGGGGAAAGCGGGCACTGGGGGGCTGCAGAAGGGAAGGAACAGCCCACAGCACCCAGCCAAGCCATTTCTAGGAGAAGGGCGCTGGGACCGTGCGCTGGGGCTGGCAAAGAAGGAACCTGTAGCAAGAAAGCAGCAAAGAGCCAATTTCTATGCTGGCAGCACTTAAGCAAGAAGAGAACATAGATCCACAGGCCACACTGCTCATGATTTACACCGACATGAATAAGATCAGAACCAGGCCCTGGTGCTTTGTTACAACAGTAAACTCGACAGGGAGCTTTGCCTCTCCTCCTCAGGGTCTATCCCTGCGCCTTTGTGGTACCAGCACAATAAATAATGCATTCCTGGAAAAGGAGATCCGAGGAGCTTTCCATGAACAATTCAGGGTTTCTCCTTTAAAAACCTCTGAAATATATTCTTAATGCCTGAGCCATGTAAGTCATTAGGTTTCCGTCAGTGGGCTCAATGCATATGTATGTGCCAGAGACCAGAATCCTGGTGGAGTCTGTACTGCAGGACATCTATAAAAGAAAACTGCAGTTAAAGTGTCCAAAACAATGATCTGTGGGTGGTCCTCTGGTTAGCAGATGGGTTTCTACAGTGCACATATAGCTACTAGCAACAAACACCTCCTTGTATTTTGTCTCAGTAGCCTCTGCATGTAAAGAAGAGTTAGTGCACAGAGGGTTCTCTGCCTACAGATTAGCAGTTCATGTATCTGTGTTGGACAGAGTGTGCAACCCTATCTAGGCATGTCTGAGAGCTCTAATAGCATTCTCACTCAAAATGGAGTTACTTGTAGGCATTTATCATCATAAAATAACAAAATCTGACACATGTGCTCTCACATGACATGTCTTCCAGGGGAAGCCAAACCAAAACAGGTAGGGTGAAAAAGGAAATTAAAGCCTGTTTTCCTTAGATTTATGGAGACACCCATACAGCCAGTGGGATGTTGCCTGTTTGATCCACCAGCTTTGAGCCTCCTCAGTGTAAGGTTTCTTTCAAACAGGCCATGAAGTATCACCGTGAACATCTCACTTTAATCTAAACAGTGTTGCTCTTCTGATTAGGAAAGAACAGTTGCATAAAGGAAATTGAGGTGGAGAGAAGCGTGAGGGATGGGGACAGGGAAAGGGTTGTCAGGAAGGTCAGAAACCTTTTGAATGGAGCACACAAAGGCTCACACCTGCCAGGGAGTGCCAGGAGGGAGGGAGAAGGGTTTAACCCACACGTGCTGTCAGCTCCATGGCTGACAAGTGGCCATAGCATCCCCCAAATCCTCTGCACACCTGGGAACAGCCCAGGCTTTTCTGTATGTGATGAGAAGATAGGGCAGGTTCACCAAGTACTGTTGTTCTGCATTTCCACATAGAAATGTTGCCTTTTACAGGGCTGTAGAAAATTCAGCTGAAATGACCAACTAGCCTCTTGAAACTTTCTGTCTTGCCTCCATAAGTCTTTGAAGAGTAAAAATTACCTGTGTAAAAAT
Source organism: Platysteira castanea (assembly GCA_013397175.1). NCBI lineage: Eukaryota > Metazoa > Chordata > Aves > Passeriformes > Platysteira > Platysteira castanea. Next base: position 1,468,433 of record VYXC01011106.1, on the reverse strand, counting down.
GAACTGATTCTACTTTATAATTCACTGTATAGACAGAGATTATTTTAACCCTCTTGGTTTTAGCTGTTATTTAGTCCACAAGGATCATTGCTGGAATGGGACATTTTGGCCAAAAAAGTACTGAAATTATGAATGTTCTAAAACATTCACTCCAAAGTGAATTAGTCCATAAGCACTTCCAGAGCACATGATGTTTCATACTGCAAAGCATGTCTTAAATTTTCCATCTGGGTGTAAATCCTGGAAGAAGATGTCACCAGTCAGTTCTGAGAAGTGAGAGTGTCATTAGCATGTTGCTTTAATTGTGTTTTAAATATTATATTAAACAATTTTTTGTACATTTCCTAAGAAGAATCTTCTTTCATGAGGTGTCCCAAGTCTCATGTCAACTTACTGTGGCTCAGATGTGTACATCAAATCAAATTATCACATTCCAAACTTCATTTCCACTGAAACACAATCAATTGTAACTTATTTTTGAATCACGCTGCTTTCTCTAATTGTTAGCTCCAGCCTCTGCTGAATAGGTGTTTAAACAAATTATTCCATCTCACATATGAAAATTGTGCTATTTATGCTGGCAGCTTTCACAGTTACTGATGAGGTTTCTTGAGCTAATGAAATAATGAAAACACAAAACAGATTTAGCTTTCTTAATAAGGAAAAAGATAATGAACTAAAATTAAAATTGAAACTCTCACTATACACAGAGTTACTGTAATATCATTTCTTTTTAAAATTAATGCCCATGCTTTTTTATTTCATTTTTTACATGCCAGTGACAAAGCTAGTTAAAAGTCCACTTCAACCATGGTAATGTAAAGATGCTATTACTTTATTGCATTTTTTATAATAGGATTATGGGACATCCAGTTTTGGTGACTTTTCTGTGTGGTTAGTCATACATGAAAGGGCAGCACTGATTAGACTCTGTACCTGGCTTCATTGAAGGGGAAAGGTGAAGATGGAAGAAAATGACTTGTGGTCACCTTTCCATCCTTCTATCTGTGCCTTGGTGCTGGCCTGGCACCTTCCTGGTGCAGATCTGCTGGGATTTGCTGGAGCCCTGCAATGCAAGCCCATCTCCTCACTCTCCCCACTGCTCTGCTTGCCACGCTGTGCCAGAGATCTGCCTCATGAGGAAGTCTTGTCAAGGAGAAAACACAGCCACAGCCAAGTTTTTTCGTGCTTAAAAACTCCATCTTCTCACCCCAGGGCCAAGCGGGGAGGAAAACTCATTGTGCTTATGCCATGTGTAGGGCAAAGCCTGCTTGCTTCCTCTGGTTTACACCTTTTGAGTTTGAAAGAGCCTTGCAATACCGTTTTGCTGTCTCCCTCATGGGAGGGAGACTCCCCCAGGGAGGCCAAGGTCTGTGGGGCTCCAGCTCAGGCCGAGCTGGTGCTCCATGGGTCGAGCTTGGAAGGAGCCGGGCTGCAGCTGCCCGGGCTGTAACAGGAGATACCCCCTGGCACCACTTCAGAGCTGGAAGCCTACAAATATGTGGTCCCTCTGGTTTTGAAATATGTATTTCTAGAGCTTAGCACCATTGGTTTTCATTGCAGAGAGATTTTGGCTAGGAATACAAAATCTGAGAAATTTGATATGGGGCAATTGTCAGGATATGTTGGTGTTTCTGTCAAATAACCTGCACAGCAGGTCCAGGAGATGCTCCATGTGTCTGTGACATGTCTTTGGAGCTTTGCACGGTTACCAGCTGGATCCTGAATTCATTCCTCAAACCCTGCCAGTGAAGTTTTCTTGGGGAAGAACAAGGAAGGGGAGCAACAGCAGGGCCCAGTGCCGAGGGTTCTGGCTGCCTGAGGATCCCAGTGCTGGCACATCACGCAGTGCCCCTGCTTTGCTGTATTAGGAAATTGCTGCTAAAGCCCCTCAGGCTCCCACTGCCTCACTGAACTCTTGGCTCTCACATCCCTTCTCCATGCTGCAGCACCCAGTTTTGTCCTTAACCTAAAACAATTATACATTTCTGTCAATAAATACCATGCCATGAATTAGCGGGCTTGCTGGCTCTGTGCCTGCCAGTGCAGGAGGAAATGGCCTCATAAATATTTGTGCAAGACATCAATAAATTTGAAGTGTTGACTCGAGTACTCAGCTTCCCTATCTGAGACCTGGAGCAGAGCTTCCGGAGTTCACATGTTTCTGCCGCCAGAGGCCAGCGCTGGAGGCCAGCGATATCCCCAGGATGCTGAAACTGGAGATGCAGAGAGAAACCCCACATAAACTCCTTAGCAAAGTCCCCTCATGCTACTGATCCCAGTGGAAAAAGTCCTTGCAGTTCAGACAGGGGAGGTTTTGAGAAGAAAGGTGTTCCCTTGCCTACTGCTACTCCTCGCTTTTTTCTGATTTTCCAGTTTTTACTGTTTATTACTACAGAAAAGCCACTGCAGAACTTCACATGGCCAGTGAGCTGGGCAACCCCCTCCAGCAGAGCTGCTTTAGGCTGCATACACGAACCAGGGGAGGATGGGTCATTATGATCCTGCTTCAGGCTATAGAGCTTCAGAACACAGGAACATCAGTGTCAGGAGCCCCTCGCGTGCTTCTGGGATCAGAATAATTTAATCTGGGTTAAAAATACTATCTTGAACTGCTCTACTTTCATAGTGTTCAAGTGGCATCACTCCAGACCGTGAGCTGTTTTGCTGCCATTGGGGTACTACTCCCTGGCCTGGCATATTTAGAAACCTTTAGACTTCACTACCGACTTGCCCAGGTTTGCAAGCTCTGCTTTGGGAAGAATTACTCCTTTTTGCAACACCCCCATACTGCATTAGTGCTAGATGCTCTTCTCTAGATAAACAGAATTTTCACCAAGAGCAGAAAATGGGACCCAAGTGTTACATAAATTTGTTTATCTCTCTGCTCTGTGTCCATGGTGTATGCACACATACGGACTGATCCAAGGAGCCTTCCCTCTGGAACAGCTCCCTTCCATCCTCAGGAGATGGTCCAAGTGGTTTACTGAGCCTTTCACTTCTTGTAAATCAAATATTTGGGAGTCTTGTCTAGAAGTGTTCTCTTGCTACTTATGAAAATGTAAGTGTTAGAGGAAAAAAAGGCTCTGGGGATGTAAGGAGAAAAGGTGAGGGTCAGGAGGTTTCCCAGCTCTGTGTGGAACTCCTCCCTTCTACCCCAGGAGATGAGCAGCAGCCAACAGCTCCATTCTAACGAAACAGTGTTGATTGGAAAGACAAGTGTGATAGTTTGTTCCTCTACAGGCAACAGGCTCTCCTATATTCTGAGTCTGTGAGGTCTCAGATTGTGACAACTAATTAGAAATAGCTGTGAAAAAAGCACATGTGCAGAACTTGGATTAGAAGGTAGAGTAGATGTACCAGGAAGGTGCTCTCTGCCTCACTTTCTCTGGTGTTCCCAGCTCACTGTCTAGACTCAGCTCTCCTGGGGAGAAAGAAGGTGAGAAGGCTCAAGGAAGAAAAAGAAAAAATTAAACTCAAGCTTGCAATTGTCAGATTTGCAATAATGCTAAATTCCATCGTTATTATCCAGGCTACTCAGGAAACCATTTTACAAGGCTTAGAAGACATCTGGGGCTGAAGTCAGAGACATTTATAAAGCCCCTCACATCCAGGTTCGCTAAAGCAATTGCTTTATGTCCTAATTTCTCATGTGTTAAGATGGTCACTGGAGCACAGACCTGCTGCCCTCGACCACCCCACCATGGATCAGCAGTGGCACAGCCAGACATCATCCAAGGCACCATTTCCTGGGGACCAGGGTGGCCCTGGGCCCAGCCCACTCCCCACAGTGCCCTTGGCTGCTCCAGCAGCTCTGCTGGTGCTGCTCCCACCAGCACATGGCCACTGCTCCTGCCAGCACAAGATTCCTGGCTAACGGGGTTCCCAGTCACACACTGGCTTTGTGGTCACGGGTCCTTCGCGGTTCAGTGTCTCCCCCGGTCCAGCCTGGCATCCCCAGATCCTGCACTGGAATTTGCCATTTGGCTGCAGCCAGGAGCTCAGCATCATGATCCTTCTTCCCTGTTGGGGCCTGGCTGCAGATTATTCTTTCCGTGTTCTTTTCAACACAAGAAAAAGCACTTTTTTCCCCACCCTGCTGGAGGGAAACCAAGAAGCAGGACAAGAATTCTTCTAGGTTTTGGAGGGTCTTTTTGCTTTTTGGCAAGAGAGCTGGCATGCACCAAATGGGCTTTTTCCCCAAGTTCTGCCTCATGAAATGGATATTTTAGGGAAAAGACGGGGCACTGCTGGTGAAATAGCCCCTGAAGAGGCTGTAGAGCTGCTGTTTGGGTAGGCGTGTGTACATCACTTGGGTTCACCTCAGCAGCCTCAGCATTGGTCCCGCATTCTCAGGACCAGCATTCTCAGCATCTCCTCATCTTCGTCAGCAAGAGATTCAAGCTCAACCCCACCAGTCAATCCTCCAGGCTTTAAAACATGAATTTTTATGTCCCTCCTCCAGATAAACATTACAAGAAATTGGAAAGCTACAATGAAATGACAACTGTAATAAAATCACCTCAATACAACTACTGAAATACTGGCTACAGAGAAAGAAGGTAAGGGAGTACTCCCAAAAATAATTTTCCTTAAATCTGCAAACAGCTGTCAAGCATCATCAAACTATTCAGAGAAGATGGCAAGAAGATAGCATTTGTTTTGTTTACTGTCACATCTGCATGTCCTGGTTACCATCTACTACCTTCCCTACACTGGTTTTCTTTCTCATTAAATGCTTTTATTTTGTTTTCTTAAGAAAAGCAATGTTGCAGAACAGTAACATTCATGTACAGAGGGAGAACTGCTGACTAAGGGGATTTATGCTGGCAACGTTACACACATAAGTTATTTTTCAAAGGGGAAAATGAATGCCACACTTTCTTGGCCATCAGAGATCACTCTCCTGACAGAGAATCTGTTCAGCTGAGCTGATGGGAAAGACTCTCATTACCAGCTTGGAGTTACTGGCACCGCACCTGCAGCAGCTTTCTGGAGTTCACGACTTGGAGCCCAGCGCCAGACCACAGAAAAAGGCAGAAAAGGGAAAGAACAGCCAGATATTGTGTCTAACTATCGTGACTCACTAGGGCTCCTATTCTCAATTCGCTGTGACCTTTAGAGAAGTGGAGCTGATACTGAGCAAACAATGCAGCTCCCTGCTCTCTGGGAAGCCCCAGCTCCTGCCCTGTGCCTCTCTGCGAGCAGTTTGCCCGGCACTGCCAGCCACACACACCACCCAGCCCGGCTGGAAGGGCCGGGATGACGCACCAAGTCATTTTGATTTGTGGCATCTCCCTGAGTAAGATGTGCAAAATAAAGACAGATGGCAGGGGATAAACTCCAGCGACTGTGAGGCTGCTATTAGCAATCGCTCCCACACTGTGTGGAGCGCCCTCAAATGAACTTGCCTGCGGCCCCAAGCCCCTGGTAACACACAAAGATACTGCAGCCCATCTTGTAGTAAGAACTTCTGTGCCTTTCACCATTTTACCATCTTGTTTTGCTTTACACTTTTTTCCCAGCCTCCTGACTTTCCTTTTTGAAAGCCACCACCTTCACACAGCTGTTGCTGCAGCCATCACTGTCCAAGCTGACGGCGGTGCCTTGGCCAAGCAGGGAGGTGTCTCAGTCTCTCACTTTCAGGGTCTGTGTGGGAAAGCTCCTTCCAAATCCAGGCTCCGAAAAGCCGTGGGAGCCGCAATGTTTTCCATGTGTTCCCATCACAAAGCACCAAAATGCTAATTCCTCAAAATCATTTTCTCCCAGGATTTTTGCAGCATCACTGAATAATGTCGAACCTCAGCAGAAGGATCCAGGTGATAACCCAGGCACCTTTCCTCCCTGGGGGCAGTTTGGCTTCTCTCTTTATTCTTCGTGTTACTTCCTAGTTCAGATGCCTGAGGTCTGCAGTTGACATGAATGTTATTTCTTCCAAAATAAATGCAGGCACATTCGTGTTTTCTGATGCCTTTTTCCGTAGATATATTAATAGAAGTCACTGATGGTCTTTTCCAGAAATAAAATAAAGAGGCAAAAATAAGCAAAAAGCAAAGACCATTTTGGGGTAGCATTTTTATAAGGAACCTTGGTGGTTTTGGAGCCTACCTGTTATTTTCAGTAGAAATTTTTTTCACCATGGATTCAGGTCAGTTTTGAAGAAGAATCTTACCTTGCTTACACACCTTTGCAATTGCCCCTTTCAGCCTTCAAAGGTCATCTCACCACCGGGTATATGGCAAGGAGAACACTGGAGTGGTTCCATGTAAATTATAAAATCTGAGCCTTTTATGAAAAAAAATATGGAAATCAATGATACAATGAGAACAATAACCTTTGTGGGTTTAGTCTGACTGTTATTAGTGTGGAAGACTTGATAAAGGAAATTCCACACATCTTTTTCAAAGCGCAATGGAGAACCTGGGTCTGCCCAAGTCAGCTCCCCAGCCCAGCACAGGCTCAGTCAGAGCCTCTGGTAGCCTCACCAGCAGATTTCCAAGTCACTCTGGTGAAAGCAAATTATTTCCTCATATGTGCAAACATACCTGACGATTGGCATCATCCCAAGGAACACACATTAGGTCAGTTAAAATATTCCAGTGTATTGATATTAATTCCACAGCTCAGACCCAAGATCAAGTTCTCATTTGTCTGAATAACAGAGCATTTAAATATTTAGTTCAAATATAAAGACTTTCGGCTTATATACAGGAGGGGGGGAAATCCAAGGAACAAAAGTTTTCCTTGTAGCATGCACAGTGCTGATTTCCAAACCTTGGCAGCCACAGCACGACACAGCCATGGCAAACGTCTGGCCAAGACAAATCTATAAAATTTGCACTGTACATGCACCCTCTCCATGCGTGAAGGTCTAATAAGCCCAGATACTTTCTGCCTCTCCAAACAGTCAAGCTACAGAGGTTTCCCTATGGATTCCAGCAGGGCCAGGAGCATGGAGACTTTATTATGTAACAACCCACATTATTTAGTGAAAATCTGGAATGCGCTTTATTAGTTGGGCCTTTGTTTGGTCAGGAAATACCTCCAGACAAAAGTGATGACACAGGCATTTTTAATTTGCCACTTCAAGTTCACAGCAAATTAGGTGATTTAACGTGTTATTCCCTCCATTAAATGCGACAGGCTGCAAGGTTAGCAGCTCCCCTCAGAAGCTCTTGATGACATTACAGACATGCATAGAAAGCACGAGCACATCAGAACGAATTAAGATCACCTCTCTTTGCCTATAATCTGAAACACTCGATGTGGTCTCTCTTAGCACCAGTCCCAAATGCCAACCCTGTGGAACAGCATGTGCAAGTGGTTGGAGGTAAGGGGAGGGGAGGTCAAATTCTCTATGCTCTGTACGACCAAATTTGTGGTATTAAACCAACAATTACCAGTGAAGTGGTGAGTGAAAAACAAACGTCCTATCTATTACCCAATTTCAAATGCCAGTGCGATGCCTGCAGGACTCTCAGTCCTCAGTTATTTTTTTGACATATTTGGTAACGTGTCAAGTCTTAATACCTGCTTTCAAATGGAGCTGGGTTTTTCCATTTGTGAGCTCGAAGTCATTTTCATTTCAGAGCAGACTTAAAAAAAGGCCGGTTAGACTGCTGCTGAAGTAGAGTTTGAGGATATATTCCTCAGTGGATTACACTTCTGCTTAGGATAAATAGGAAAAAATGTAGGAGGAATGATGTTAAATGCAAAATATTTGATCTTGACTGAATATCACTGAAGCAGCTCAATGAAGACCCAAAGGAAACACTGGTAAAGAAAAAGAAGGCGGGGCGGGGGAAGAAAGCAGTTCTAGTTTTCGTACAGTGAGGATTGGGAACTGAAGCGTGGCCAGCATAGGAACATTCCCTTTTGCTGGACTTCAGTCCAGGTAATAAAAGACAAAACAGAGATTATGTAGAGCTGGGTAATAAAAGAGGCAGCGGTGGTGAGTCTGCAGCGGCTGGTGTCTTTGGCTGGCGGTTTAATGAGGGGGCTGAAGATGTGCCAAGCGGGGCTGCCGCAGCTCCCGGGGCTGGCCCGGCGGGGGGAAGCAGCGGCGGAGGGCTGCGGGGCGAGCTCGGGGAGCCCCGGGCTGGGGCTGCTGCTCCATCCATCAGCGGGGTGCCACAGCCCGACACCTTCCCGGGGAGCGGGGCAGCGCCGGGTGTTCGTGCGGGCTGCGGGACACCCTGCGAGCCCCCTCGGCCGCGCGGGGCTGTTTTATGGCCAGGCAGTGAGGTACGGCTGGGGTTTTGAGGAATACCAGGTGTGTGCTGGAGAAGCCGATTTCCACGTGGGAAAAGCCTGCGGCCCCTGTGCCTGGCTGGCCAGGTGGGTGGCCCTGCGCCTGCCACTGGCATCCCCGGGAGGGCAGGGATCCTCCCCTGAGCACTGCCCTGAGCCCAGTGCCACCCCGAGCCTGCGGTGTGATGGTGCGGGCAGCGAGCGAGGAGGGGGCGGAGGAGAAGGACAGGGCTCCACAGGGAAGTTGTCTCCCAAAACCAGGAGCCGCAGACTTTAATCTCTTCCCACCTCTTAATGAGGCTCAGAAGTTACGTATGATGTTTTCTCCCCAAACTTCTCTGAAGTTGGGCACCTGAAACTGTCAGTGAAACTCAGAATTCAGCACATGAGGAATAATCTGGCTGCTCTCTACACACATATTGAGAAGTATTCCCACAGCCAGGTGCATTTCTGCATAGTGGCTTCGTGTGCTGTTATTGCAAACAGCTCAACAGGGACTGGGTAGAGGGAGACTTTTTTCCTTCAGGTCAGGTGAATTCAGGCTGTGTTTGTAATGCAGTTTCCAGGTGTTGGATGGTCACTGGCCTTAGCAGGGAAAATGTCCTTCCAGAATTCCTTCCAATCCCAAAGAGATAATCCCCTCACTAGCAAGGCACACTGCCTTGGAAGCCACCTCAGCCGGTGAGACAGGGCTGGTTTGCAGATCCTTGTCCTCAGTCTCGGCAGTGCAGGGTCTGCAGGTCAGCCAGGTGGGAGTGTGGCAGCGAGCATCTGCTCCTCTGCCTTCTGCTACTCAAGGCTAAAATGCAGGAAACCCCATTCTTGCATCTTTTTTCCCCAGCATCAGACGAATAATCTTTATATTTAAAACAAGAAGAAGCACCAGGTATATGTCCACACCTGCCCTGCTGTTGTTTGCCTCACCTTTTTGCCACTACCACTGCACAGAGAGCACTCTCTGTTGACTTTGTCTGCCCTGATGTGTTTTAAGCCCATGTTTAATTGCTGAGAAACCCTCTCTACTGAAGAGCCAGAGAAGGGTCTTTCTTTGTGTTTCTTTTTGCTCAGAAGGGGCTGAAGCAGCAATCTTGACTTAAAGGCTGACTCTGATTGGAAAATAAACAACTATAAAGTACAATAAATCCCATTGAAGAGCCCAGTCAAAACATCCCAATGAACAGCTAATGCTCCACTAACCAACTCCAGATGTCACAGCCTTGTCTGGCACTAATTGGTTGACTGGAGAGTCAGTCACTGTGCAACCTGGAGGAAATCTCTACTTCTTGCACTTGAGATGAGTTGCTAAGACAGCAAATGGTTTTGTTTCCTTGTGTTTCCTAATTTCCAAACTACAGAGGAGTCACAGGCACCTGCTGGTATCTGCCCAGTGGCAGGACACTGTCCAATTTTAGGGTCCCTAAGGCACCTCACAAAAAATTTCTCAAGAGCATGAAGCTGCCTTTGACATCTGATGTTACTCCATTCCCAAGCTTTTCTGGGTTTATTTGTTTAACCAGAGGACATGCCCTAGCAGATTGCAGATAAATTCTCAGATAAAGGTGGTTGCAAATTCCATCTGGAAGTGTCTGAAGCACCAAAAAAACCCCAAAAAACCCAAAACATAACAAAAAAATTAATTCTGTGTTCATATTCCTTATTTTTTAGATTAATCTGTAATAACAATTTTACCTTTAATTAATTTTTATATCAAATGGCTTACATGAATTTTAATAAACATTTCCCTTAGTGTCACAGACATGTCGTTCATCATTTGTAAGAGCATTTTAGAACTACATAAATTTGCACACCAAAATCTGATGTTGAGCTTCTGCTCACTTGGATATAACTGATTTTTTTTTAGTCCTTGTAAAAATATCCAAAAAAACAGTCTATAACCTGTTTCTCAAGTGTCAAATCCATTTTTTCCTGTAGAGTACTGTGCAATGGAGCATCTGTTTGGACACGTCCAGCCATATCTTTCACTCCTGATCTGCAAGGGAATAACACAGGATTTGAAATACAGTAGACACTTGTGCAAAGCATGAACAATGAAAATTACATCCAGCCCTTAATCCAGGGGATTCTGGGCTGAGCTCAGGCTCTGTGGGTATACATATCCATTCTGCATTTAGTTCCACATATTCCAAGACTGGATGTTTCCCTAGAAGAGTCACATGGGAGCAGAAGTGGGATTAAGTGGCTTTCTCTCCATGTTTTGCTATTAGCATTACACATGTAATATGCAGGCACATGAGCAACTGTGCTGCACAATGGTCAGCAATGAAATTAATTTCTTCCAAGATGCCAGAAGGTTTCACATTTCAGGTATCATCTTTATTTTGTTCATAGCCTTGGGAGAGAATGGATGGAAAAGAAGCAGGAGGTTAATCATACCCCATACACCGAGATTCAGAAAAACTTTGATAAATCTTCCTCTTTCAAGCCTGAGTGAAGGACTGGTTCTTGTCAACAGGGAGTGCAAAACTGCCTCCTTCACCAAGCTTCTCCTTTTGTGCTTTTAGATCTGCCAGAAGCTGACCTGACTTTGGCAAACACCACAGAGGATTCCCCTGGGCGCTCTCTCTGGCTGCTGAGTTCGTATCGACATAAATAAATCCACCTCCTTGCTGGTACAAAGGTTAGGTGCAAGGAGCACCTCATCCACCTGGTCTATAACTTGGCTCCAGGCTGGTACCTCTCACCAGCAGGAGTTGGATCTGTAGCCTCAGCATCAACAGAAATTCTTTTAAAAATGTAATGCATAAAAGTACCAAATATAAGTAGGTGGATATTGAACTGTTCACCGTAAGAGGAGGGGAGTGAATTTCCTGCTCAGTTCAGTTCAGTTCAAAAGTTCCTACAAAGAAATTGGAGGACATTAGGAAGGAAATGCCTATGGAGGTTAAATTTCTGTTTCCATTGAGCTAAAAAGATAAAAATTCTGAGACAGGTTTTTAATACCATTGCAGAGCGTCAATGCTTTTTGACATTGAACATTAAATATCTCTGTTTATCCCTAACCACTTTAGAACACTAAAGAACATCTTTAGAAACCAGCCTTTGACTTTGGCAGCAAAGTTGTCTCTTGAAACTGTTAACATTCAGTTGAGTGGCATTTGGAAGAGAAATGGCAAAGTAAACTCAAGGGTTAATGAAAGTAAATGAGATAATCCTCATTGATCCCCCATAATCCCCATGGTCTGAGTGCAACTGTCAATCACCAGGAGAGACTTTTTCCTAATCTATCCCTCTGTGAATAAGTCATTCCAAACTGAATATACTTTATACACAGACACGTATTCAAATATACAAACACACACTCTGATCATATAACAAAAAATTTAGCACAGTAAATTCCAAAATGAAGGGGAAAATAAAGCATAGCTAAAACTATGGTGCATAAATTTATAAAATAGAAAGTTTCTTTTACTAGCTAAAACATATTCCAGCTGTCTGTTCTTACTAACTCACTGTTTCCCATGTAAGCTGGTAGCAACTAATGGATCTGTTAAATCCCTCCTCTGCAAAGGAGGAAAGACTGTTCCCATAAAATTAAAACTTACTGTTTAACAGATTGACCCAAGCCAAATATGGTCTGGAGCATAAAAGAAATCATTTCAGTACTTTTCAGAGAACTGCTGACATGAGTAATGCATCAAATCAAATTGTGCCTTATCTGAGGCTCAGAGGATGCTGCAGGAGGAGCAGGGTGTGCGAGGGAAGGGCACAGAGAACTGTGCCCACAGCTGGTCCTGGCTGCCTTCAGGCGCTGCTGTGGCCCTTCCTCAGCAGTGCCAACCCCACCAAAGTTGTCTCTTCTTTTGGAAACCACGTCACTGCAGGGCTGCCCCACGTTCCCATGGCTCTGGACACCAGAGGTGTCTGCAGAGCCCGAGCTCATCAACTCACTATGCCAAGGACTGCTCGGAGTTCAAAGACAGTCAGAGTCTCTTTCCTTAACTCGTCTTTTACTCTGGTCCTTAAACACTTGAGGAGTTCTGTGCTCCTCCTGCATGGGCACAGCCAGAGAGGGATGTAGAAGGACAGGCATCAGGTGTGCACTCCCAGAGCTGGAGAAGGAACTGGCTCAGGGGACAGTGTGATCTGAGGAGGTGAACACATCTGGGCTATGAGGGAATCAGTTCTGTAGTCCAGAATTGCCTCAAAAACTCAGTTGTAAATTCATGCTTGATTCTGTGAGAAATTAATCCAAGATGCCCAGTGCACAGACACTGTTAATTGCAGCATTTGTAAGTACCTGCTTATTCTGGGAGATTTCCATCTAATACTTTGGATCTGGAATTCTTGGTAATGTAGACATGGCACTTAGGGACATGGTTTAGTGGTGGACTTGGCAGTGTTACATTTACAGTTGGACTCAATATTAAGGGTCTTTCCCAACCAAAATGGTTCTATGTTTCTATACTATAGCTACTATAGTCACTTACAGGAAAACTCTTTGGCATTTAGAAGAAAGACAATCTTTCTACAGAGCATTCAGCTCATTACCCACCTGTAATAATGTTACTGCATTCTGCAGAGGAAAAGGAAATTGTCTGTCAAAGGTTTGGGATAGAAATGCTTCACACTGCCCAAAGGTACCTCTTGATAACACAGTGCAACAGCCATTTTCCTCCTGTAAACACTCAGAGCCACCACCTCTAACCTGAGGCTGAGTTGGAAATAAATGCCCCACTCTCAGGTTTAAAGAAAAAACAGCTTGGTAGCCATTTGGCCTGCAGCCAGGATTAAAGTGTTAGCTCAATGTCTGTCAACCTGTCACTTAAACATTTACAAAACTACTGACCACTTCTATTAAAAGACCATTAAACCAGGATTAAGCTTTTCCAGGGTTAAGCTGATGTAAAAATGCAAGGAATGTCACACCAAGGGCAGCTCATTTTATTTGTATTGTAAACAGGCAGAAGTTGGAGGATAAAATACATGGTTTATATTAAATATGTATATTTAATACAGGGATATACCCCTGCTTTGCATTTTCCCCTCTTTCAGCTTTCTAAACAGAGATCCCATTTCTCAGTGCTCTGATACCTGCAGAGCACAGCACAGTAAACATGGAAACCTCCAGCTGCCTTAAAACCTGCCCTGGATGCTCTGGAACAGGTTGGGGTAGCTTTGCCTGGAAGGGAGGTGTGACACGGAGTCTGGCCATAGTGCTGGGAATAGCCATGGATATGAGCACAGCATTTAGTTAATGAGTCCTGTTGTCATCAGAGACAAATTGTTAAAAAGGGGAGTCTTATCAAAAGCAGGAGCCCATTTTGAGCAGTCTGTGGATTTATTTTGTAAAAGCACTGATGTCCACCGAGGGGTATCAAGAAGCTCAGTGGAGCTCCCTGCAAGCTGAGGTGGCCAGGTGCTGTGGTGGGACACTGAGGTTGCTGTGTTCTCTTGCCACTTCTTACCCCTTGCCAGCCCTTGGCAGAGACAAGGTGCAAGGCTGGATGGGCTGAGGGCCTTATCTGCTCTGTCTGATTGCATCTGCCACATCATTAGCTCTGAATAAAAGCATGCTGGCCTGTCTGAGCATCAGTGCAGAGACTTGACTCACAGAACTATTGGTCTTTATTTATTAAATACTATCCAGCAAAATTTCAAAATATATAAGCCATTGAGCAAGTCTGCCACATAAATATTACAGAATTTGCCATCCCAAAGAGGGAGGTGCACACATTAAATGAGATTTCTCCCCTTCCCCATAGCCCTCCCCCCATCTAGCCTGTTATCTTTATAAAATATAATTTTGCTTTCAGGAAGTATCTATGACGCTTCCATCTGAAGCAGTGCTTCCAGTATTTACAGATATCAAAGAACTGGTCTTAATTTCATCTGATACTTTTAAAAGCCTTTTATTCTAAAATAAATTATTGAAATGTGGTATTGGTAAAATGGGTTGCTCCAGTAATGGATTTACTGTGACGGTGCAATCAATTTCAGAGATTGGATTTCAGGATAGAAACTATTCATCACTCTCTATGTCGAGGCAGGGTTTACCTTCACACTGCGGTCACCCACTGCAGCTTAGAGATACCAAGGGCAGAGGAGGATCCATTGGAAGAAAACACTTTCTGTTGCTTTTTTTCCATTGTTGCTGAGGTCAGAGTTTGGAGTTTTGACAGTTGCAGCAGCTCCAGAGCATCCTGGTGCCACTCAGGGGGTTGCACAGGGACTCACCCATGCAACAGCAGATGTGCTTAAAAATCCTATTTCTGTTCTGCCATGACTCAGGGCAGGCTTTGTTATATGAGTTTCCCAGCTTCTCTGTTTTTTTCAGGATCATCAGAGCCTTTTATCAGGTAAAGGCCTTCAGAGGTAGGGAATAGGATGGTTTTAACAGGAATGATGGAGAGAGACCTGCACTGGTACAAATTCTTCCCATCCTGTAACACTGAGCACTCAGCACAAGTGATGCTAATGAAGGTAAAGAGGAGAGGAGCTGTGCCAGGAACCATCCCCCCTTATGCCTGCACTGCCCCTCTCTTTCACATCTGAGGTTTTTCACAAGCTGGAGACCCCAATGACTGCGGGTACACCTGCCCTGCCATAGCTGGAAATGGATCTCCTGGACCTCTGCAGCAAAGGAAGAGGCTGAGAACAGAAGGAGTTTAGTCCTGGAGGTCAATAAAGACAGGATTTTTCTCCATTTATTTTTGCTTCACAGCGGCCCACGTGCCTCTATTAGCATAAATACATATTCACAGTCTCATTAGTACCTCCTCTGGCTCTCTGCCTGGTAGAGCCACTTCAATCCTGATGGGGCCACAACCCAGAGAGGCTCTGCAAAGCACCAGAAAACACAGCTTGTCTGGGGTGTCCTGACCTATCAGTGGCAGGAACAATTGGCATGTCTAACCCTTGTGACACAAGAAATGAAAGCTTTTATCCATCCTCATCTCCAACGAATCTTGCTCTTCGTTCCTAGAAAGCAAAGTCAGCTCCACAAATCAAGAAATCTGTGGATTTGGGGTTTTACATTAACGCCTTCAATTCATGCTTTGCTGTGACCTCTTGGATGGGGGTGAACTATTCTACTGTGCTGGGAAATGGCAGCTCCAGAGCCAAATTTAGCACCTAGAAAATTTCCCTTGGCTCTCAGATGCCTTAATTTTAAACCTGACTCTCTCTTTAAAGACAAAATCATGTCAACATTTGATTTCAGGTGTTACATACAATAGTTTAAGAAGTTAAGTGGAGACCCAACATGTCTCTGACTATGGAGGGAGTTGGAAAATATTATTTGGAGCCAGAATTTCAGCTTTCTTGGCTATGGTCTATCTACCAACCTCAGCTCTGCATTTAGTCTTTCACCGACTTCTTAAGTACTACAAATGATGGAGTTTTGCTCAGCTGGAGAATCACCATCAATAAATACAGCTGGATTGGAATAACTAATGAAGGGTGAAAAACTGGGCTTGTTATAGTTATTTATAATGCCTCTTAAGACAGTTAAAAGTAACTGAAAATTCTCTGGCGTTTTAAATCTTTCTTCTCACTCCACTTCACTACTCACACTCCTTCTTTTCCTGTTTTCTTTTTGAAGGAAATATGGCCTATCCTGGAAGTTTATCTAAAAAATCAAAACTCTGAAGAAACTTACGAGAGGCACTTTGCAATGGCTGAGACAGAGTGAGCCTTGGCAAGAAAAGCACTGCTGATGTCCCCGTGAAGCCTGCAGAGGAAGGGCTCTGGGAAGGGCACAGATGCCAGGGAGAGCCAGCTCTAACTTGGTCACAGCAAGTGGGTGCTTAAGCTTCCTCTTAATGCTGCATTTAAATGCACCAATCCCTCATTTAAATGCACAAATACTTCCATCCATCCGTGGCTGAGCCTCTGCCTCACTCACTGTGGGGCCTGCCTGCAGCCTCAGCAGGTCTGTAAGAAAGGAAACTCGCTTCTCACCTTCTCAGTCCTCCTGTCTCTGTTCAGAGGTTGGGATTTTGCTCAGGGGTGAGATGAGGCTGCTCCACCTGTGCCAGAGACTCAGTATTTTCCACTTGTGATAACCACACTTGGAACACTGTAATAAACAGGCTCCTGGGGTGCTGCACCTTCTGCAATCCAGCACTGGGCAGAGCAGATCTACACAACTCGGTGGTCACCAGCACTGGGGTATCTTCTTTGGGAGTGCTTTAGGGATGGGAGGTGATGGAAGGGTTCAGGAAGAAGAAGCAACACTGAAGGGGCTGAAATGCTATTGTGAATTAGACTTTTACTCAGAATTTCCAAATTTTGAATTTTGAATTTTCAAATCAGCAGCAACAGCAGTTTTGAATGAAGAATTGTTTTATTAATCATCCAGCACTCCTCACTGCTCAAATAAGATTTAAGAAATCCAAACGTTAAATAAAAAAATAAGCTATTCCCAGGTCTAACCATCATGTTACAAAAACCTGTTCCTGCAATTATTTTGTGTTTCTTATCTTAGGAATATCAGTGGACTGGAAATAAATTAAACCCAGAACACTCTTGCAGCCTTCTAATCCACTGTCAAAAGGGAAGAAAAGGATACAACCAGATTCAGCAACAGCCTCCAGAAAGCCTGGTTAATGACAGCTGGAGTGCAGGACACTCTGAAGTTATCAGTGCTGTATTGGATATATCATAGCAAAGCAGGATCAATCCCTCTCCAAGGAAGCTCTAAGAGCCATGGATGTGAAATTATGATCTGACTCTGGTATTCCCTGGGATCTCACAGCCCTTATACCTGGTTCATCTATAAAGAGATGAGAGCTCAGATCTTCCCTCGATGAGCCAGCAGTGCCTCCTGCTGTACTCCAGCCTGCATTTATTCCCAGACTCCCAACTCTGTCAGGTTTCAGCTACCAATGAAGCTACTGTTGGCATTTTGAGAGCTGTGATGAGTAATGGGAGATGTCTCTAGCTGGCCTCAGCACCTCTGGAGACATCAGTCTGTGCCACAGGAATACACCCTGCCCAGTCCAGCGTGGGACAGCAGGGAGCTGCACAGTCTGTGAGGCAGCCTGCAATACCCAAGAGCTGATTTGCTCATAAACCAGCTTTTAACACATTTCTGAGCGTGTTTGAGTGTCACAGCACACCAGGGCTAATCTGTGGAACCCAGAGGGTTTCAGCCTACTCAGCCATGCTCCCTCCTCTTGCTTTTACACGTTTCAGCACTAATCTGCAGGAAGCCCTGCTGCAGTACCACGACCTTCTGCTGAACAGGCTTTTGCTTGTGCTGACCCATGACAAACCATCACAGTTGGGGAATGCTGACTGTATCACAGCCCACGTGAATGCCAAGTCTGCCTTAATCCAAAAACATCAGAAAAAGGAACTTGGGGTCAATCTCACTTAAGGAATGTGCCAAACTTCCTGGAGGTCACAGTGAGAGAACAAGCCCAATGTTTCACCTCTGAAGCTGAGAGACGGAGAGGTTTTAAATCCTTTTGAGTCATCGGCCTGCAAAGCAGGTAACTGGCGAAATAAAAGAGGGGCTTGTCTCTGCTCTGGGCTGTAACTGGATGTCTTTCACTGGAGAGGGTTCTTCCTCCCCCTCGGGGTGGTTTTCTGCATATCAGGTAGAAAATCTCTTTGAAAAACAGCAAGTCAAATCTTTCAAAACAATCATTATGATAACAAAGAAGAATAAGACTACTCTGCTGCCACAGCTTCTACCCAAAAAGTTTCTGAAGGCTTTGCAGAAGCTGTTTATTGAACCTCAGTGGCTCTGGGGAGGAGCATCAACATCAAGCTCCTCCACATCTTTCTGTAGTCACTGCTCCCACTAATTGAAATTAGTTCAGATGACGGCATTGCTGAAAAGGATTTCTGTCTGTCTGTCTCACTCTCACACCATTGGAATCAGTCCTGTCTGCTGACTTCCAGACACAGCTGCCAGGTAACATCTGCAAAGCAGTCCAAGATTTTGGATTCAAGGATGCCGTGGGTGCAAAGTAATCTCTTTTTATTTCCAGGCAAGTTTTATACTACCATTAATTTTCACAGCACATCTGCACACTTCCATATTTTCTATTCAGAGAAACCGAGGCAGAAGGTTACATGGTTTCTAAAGATGACCAAATGAAACTGTGGGAGTACCAGATAAACTTTCAATGACCTCTTCCATTACGAAAATCCCTTTTATATTAATTTCCCATTAAGGATTGAGAAATATCCTAATACTCCAATATATAAAAGTAAAGAAGGACAGTTACACCTGAAACAAGTTTAGCCAGGGAACGGGGTTACTAAACAACCTCCCTTATGCAAGTCCCAGTTCAGTGACAGGGTAGGAGGGGACAGTGGACCTGGAAGCTGTGACACCTCCCTTGCCAGGACCACAGTGCTCCTGCCAGCCTGGCTCCGGAGGCTTGTGCCAAGCTCAGCTTTGCTGCAGTAATCCCCTATCAGCAGCATGGCCAGGAAAAATGTGATCTGCAAGCTGTGGGGTCAACAGTGCTGGAATGCTGAGCCCCAGGCAGGAGTGCCAGGGCAGCTAAAGACCCAGCTGAGCTGTGGTGCAAAGCTGTGCAAGGACGGCCTCAGCTGAGGAGAAGGTTGAAAAAGCAAGGAGGGGATGGTTTGGAGGCAAGAAGGGGCCTGTGAACACTGGTAGAATTACTCCAGGCTTATTCTGGGATAAATGAGGGGAAAATCTTGACCTTGGGCATGCACAGCCAAAAGTGAATGTATGCAAAACCTAAGTAACACAAGGGAGGTATTACAACTCATTTCTTTCCTCCTGTAACCATTTCCCCCATAACCATTTCATACCTCTTTTCTTCTTCCTCATTCCAGAGGAAAAGCCTGATCCATCAACAGACAGGCAATCTAATTATGATTTCAACTTTTCTTGAAACTCTCCAAAGAAACACTTTTCCTTAGAAAATTTTCTGCTCCCTCTGCAGACCAAAGAGAGCACCATCTTCTGAGCATCTACACAAACCAAGCCAAACTTCTAAACTGTTGACAATTCAAAACTCACAGTTCAAGACATAGCATAAAACAAGATTTCACTTTTTCACAGCTGCTGTTGAATTCTGAGAACAGAACAAGCACTGCATTTGGGCAGTCACGCAAAAATATTAATTTGCATTATTAAGACTGTTTTCTTTAGCTTCATTGACTGCTTTCCAGAACTGTCCTTGAGAGTAAGTGAGGTTAATCAGAACAGTAATCCTTCTGACATTAATAGGAACGTGAGCACGTGCCATGTTTTCTGAAATGAAATAGTTGGTGCTCACTGTCAGCCAGAGGAAGGAAGATGTGACCACAGCATCTCTCTGCATCCTTATCACAGACATTTTGTGCACAGCAGCAAGAAATGCTCAGAGTGAAAGTTTTTATAAAGGAAGGGGAAGAGCCTTCTCAACTTCACACACTAAGATCTGACACAGAATATTTGCAGAAAGGAAACTTAGAATTCATTTAGGGAGAACTTCAGAAGAAAATATTATGTTAAAGACTGAGTTCTTCAGAGACTGAGGAGATTGGTCCTGCATCAACCACCCAGTACCAAACTGCAGCTTCACAAATTAATTACACCCACAACTAATGGAAGGAAGGAGCTTGCATCAGGCTGCAGGACAGTTCAAGAGTATAACTTGGGATATGTTAATTTCTGTTAATTTTGGGATCTGCTTTAGCCATTCCACCCTCTTTTTTGCTTAATTGTTTTTCACTTGATTACCTGTTGGATTTAAGCATCCCAGCCCCATTTCCCAGGTCACCAGTTACAGGGACTAACGGGAGTAGGTCCCTAATTTTGACCAGCGAGACAGGACCAGGGACAATTGCAGAACTCCATTTATACTGCCCAGCCAGAAATTAAATCTGACGAACTTTCTGGCTGCCACAAGTCTTCTGGGGCCTCCCCATCTTAGCAGAGCAGCAGCTTCTGTGCTAACCTGAAAAGACGGGCAGCCAGGAACTCATGCTTCCTACCATACTTTGCAATTTGTTTCTTTAATGAACTAGCCTGATTTTGTCTTTCTCTGCAGAAACAAGACCTTTTCTAAGTCTTTTTCTTTCATGCATATTCACAGCTTGATGCCAGTGAGACTCTGAACCAAAGCTGTCAGTCTCAGACAGAATAATCTCTTCTCAGAGTGCACATAAGTACTTTTTGGACTGGTTTCCTTTCTCTCGGGCATTTATAGGTGATTATCAAGAGGCAAATGTCATATTCCTCCTTTGCCTGACAGGTTGGTTTTTTTCTTGTGTCTCTATTTTCTGAATAATAATTTAAAAGTTGGCGTTTCTGGGGGACTTCCCATATTCCTTACCACACTTGCCATGGGGTTGCATTCCAGCATAAAATCCCAGCCATTTCCTATTTTTCCATTGCAACTAGTAAACAAGGACCACAAAAGATCAGCACACATAGGGAGGAGCTGTGGGTAGTCTGCTGGCAAATGACAGCAGTTAAATACAATTTTATATTTATGAAGAACCCTCTTCTCGGGAAAAAAGACAGAGATATTTCTCCTACTTACTACACACTTGAGAATGATGTCTAGCTGAGCATTTTATTACAGTTTGATAACCAGAAATATCCTTGGAGGGATACAATTACCTGGTACAATCCCTATGAAGAGCCTGGCAATTAGAAGCAATTAAGATCCCCATTAGCTTTTTGTAGCTTCCACCCAGCTGCTTCCTTCAACCTCCTGACCATATTCCTGCCCCTCCACTGGCCTCCCTATCATTTATTTTTGTCTTGAACAGGGGACAGAAACCAGAGGGATCACAGTGCTGTGAGGCAGAGAGGAATCACCATTTTCTCCAAACTACTGGCTGTGCTCTTATTAAAACATCCCCGTGTGCCTTCATCACCTCTGTATTCCTGGTTCCTTCCCTCTTCTTGCTTTCCCTGTGAGGAGATGAACAGATTCTTTCAATCAGAGGTAATTTTACTGTGTTCTTTACCTTTGCATTGTGCAAAAATAAAAGGAGGTGTTACTGATTTTGCAGTAACCTCATAGTTTTTTGGAAAACTTCTGTCTTAATTTCACTTTGCAGATACACTCTGGGTCTAGGAAAGCCTGAAGGAATTGAAATGGGGCCCAAAATTGAGGGCTTGAGCAAATGTTAGACAGCTGCATGCATCTTTCTGAAGTAAAACAGATACTGAATGTAACTGCTTGGAAATGAAGATTTTCTGCTTCAGCTATGCTTGTCATCCTGCAAATTCTTCTTGTTTTATTTATCAGTTTGGATGCACCTGACCTTGTCTGTTCCATCTTGAAAACCTCCTTGTGCCCAAACAGCAGCTGGGCACTTGTCCCACTCACAGCCCTGAGCAAAGCAGCCAAGTGGCCCAAAAAGCCTGTCCATCTGTTTGGTTTGCATGTTGTTTGAGCAAAAAAGGAGGGGGGAACTCAGTGAGGTTCAGCAACCCTCACCAGGAGAGATGCAGGAGGAAAGCCCTCTGGGCTCTCAGCTCACTGCCCCTGCTGTCCTGTGGCTCCCTCTGACCTGACCATCCTGGCTCCTTCCTCCCAGCTGCCCTTTCAGCATCCTTACCCTGATGGAGAATAAACTTATCTGGGGGGAAAAAACACCCTGGAGAAGGAGGGAAAAAGTCACTCTTTGTACAAATTTCTGTCCTGTCGATGAAAATGTAAAATGAAAACATATCTCCTCTTCAGTTATGGTATGATGTCAAGCACTCAGTCTCTTCTGGGGGGTGATTTGGGGAGCTCTCCCCCAACCCAGGCCAGACAGTGTGGGAATCTGAGGGAGCTGTGCCTGCACACCCCAGCCCTACCCTGGAGAACCAAATGTTTTTCACTGCTGCCAAATGTTCACCAGAGGACTTGGTGTCCCTTCGGTCTCCCTGGAGGGATTGATATCTTCATTCTCTTCAAGAAGAGGGCCCCTTGTATCCAAACACCCCCGAGCTGCTGAGGAGTGCTGGCCTGGCTCTTCCCTCTGCTCTTGCTCTCCAGGCTGGTGACACCATCCACCTGTGAGTTGTACTGTGAGAGGTCCTTGGGCACTGCATTTCACATGTACTTGGATGGTGATATTAAAGGATTTTATTTCATCTGAAAGGAAAAGGGTTGGTGGCCTGGGCAAATGCAGAGGTCAGTCAAAAGCAGAGGCTCCTGGCCCTCAGCCCTCTCAGGATGGGGACCTGGCTCCACTCAGGACCTCTGGCCTCGTAAAGATTGAAAACTGAGGCTGGACACCCTCCCTTGCTGTCCTGGACCCTGAAGCAGAGTGGATGGTGAGTGATGGACCAGGGTCACCCCAGCCCTGGCCCAACCAAAGGTGCTGGGAGTGGAGCCTGGCCTCAGCCACAGCTCCAGCCCTGTGCTCTGCAGGAGCCACAACTGATAATATCCTGTCTGTCACCACGAGACAGCATCCCTGGGGCCACTTCTCACCTGCCCTGCCATGTGGGCAGGCTTTTATACCAGGGAAAGTGCCTGCAAAATGCATTTAAAGCAGAACAACAACAGCCCACATCTACATACAACAGGAAATGAAAATGCGAGCATTGGAGAAGCCAAGGATCAGTCCTCTCCTGCACAGTAAACAACTTTCCCATCTTCAGGATCATTTCTTGGCTCCTCTCTCTTTAAATCATCATTGTCACAGTGGAAAAACCAGAAGGACGCAGTCCCTTAAAGCTCTTTCCTCTTTTTGCTTGTTGTTTAATTAAATTATCCTATAATGAAATCTTTCCCTAATGAGTCAGTGTTTAATAATTTATCAGCCACTGAAGCCCTGCTTGGAGTCTCATCAATTATGTATCACAGCACAGGCACTTTCAATCTCTCTTTTTTCATTTCTCATTCACTTCATTAAAAGCCCCAGCCTTGCTGTTTCGGGGTTTCAATTCACTTGCTTGGACATAGAGGTCAGTTCAGTGATACCAGTTTTGCCCAGTGCCCACCAACAGATGTGTGTGCATGTGCTGCTGGTCTAAAATTACACCTGGCATCTGGGTACACATCTGTGCACACGTGTGACCGAGGTGGGTACCTGCCTTTCTGCCTGGGAGCAACAATGTGCATTTATCTCAGATTTACACCTAGGTCACACGTAAATTGGTCACACACACAGATTGTCACCTAGGTGCACACATAAATATGTTTGGAGATGTAGAAAATCTGTCAGCGCTTGTGCAGCTACATCTATAAGGCTGAATTTCCTCACATCTGTGAGGAATGTATCAATGCTGGTCAGCATGTCAGCACACTCTTCTAATTGCAGAGGATTAGTTTGTCTTATTCCACTATCTTTCTGATTTTTGGTCTCCTTAAAAAACATGCACAGATAACCCATAGTAATCAGTCAGGAAATACACGTGAAAGACAAGGAGTTCACATCTACTGAAGAGACTGGGCAGGGACCACCAAGCACACATTGCTGCAGTGCTGGCCCCCACCCACGGGGCAGTTTGGGGAAGAGGAGCTGGCTTTTTAATGAGGTTTCCCATCCCATTCACTCTCAGCCTTCTGCACTAATCTTCCTTATGGACCAAGCTCCTCCAGTAACACACAGGTAATTCTGGAGTCACTAACCCAGCTGACTGTTTATTCTGGATGCATTTTTCTGTGAAGAATTGTATAAAATACACTGCCATAAAAAACTAGTCCAAGGGAAGTTTCCTAAAGTATTGTTGGCCTTGGAAGAGTTATTATAAAACATTCCCTTTTTGCTCCAGCTCATTCCTGTGTCAGATTTTTTAATTTAGCAGAAAACATAATTAGTTTAATCTCCATTTTGGGAGTGGAGAGTCAAGCTCAGTCCTGTTAATTCGTGCAGTGTCCTCTGTAACCCTGGTGTGCTGGAGAGCTGGGGCAGGAGAAGCACCTGGCTCCACACACCTGTGCTGGGAGCACAGCTCAGTGGCACTGGCAGTAGGAGAGCAGATCTTATGTTCAACTTACACTGTCCTGCAGAGGCAAAGAGTTCTTTGGTTTCTTTTCCTGAGCAAAGCCTTGCTTAGCCCTACCTGAATCTGAGCACATGGAAGCACCACTGATTTATCCTGACATTTTACAGCCCCCTGCTACTCTGGGTTGGGACTCTTCAGCTGCAGCAGGTCTGAGTATTTGGTTTCAGAATTAGGCTTTTTGCAGTAGCCAGTTTGAAGGGAAGAGCAGAAGAGCCGTGGTGCTGGCTGCCCTTCACCGGGGTCAGAGTCTGGCTTTGTCCTACTTCCCAGCTATGCCAAGAGAGAAACAGACCCACCCCACACGCTCTGGGTCACCTCATGTTCCCAGTGACCAGGCTCCAGCTGACCAGGAGCAGCCCAGGGCAGAGGTGATCCCTTCTCCTCTGGACAACCAGCACAGCCTGGCTCTGCTTCACCCGAGCACTGCCCCTGGTGGGACAGGGTAGACCTGCTCCTGTCCCCAGTGACACGAGGTGGGTGCAAGGGCTGCTCCCACAGTGTTCCCAAGGATGGGAAAATCACAATCACTCACATGTACATGCATTTGCATTTTGAATACTTAACTAGACAGCTGTTCATGGGAAACAGTTTTTGATCAATTTATACCCTGAAGCACAAAATTTGATTTTCCTCTTAATTATCTTATCAAGCATCTCTAGAAGAGCTGTTAGCTGTAACAATCTCACTGGGCCGTTCAAAAAATCTACTGTGATTGTAGAGGGTCTTTCTTTACCTTAAATTATTTCTTTCCAAGTGAACACTTCCCCCCAGCCATTGCAAGAGGAACTGTAACAAACACCCATAAAACACATTTTACTAATTAAATCTTTTTTTTTTCCTTAAAAAGGGATGCAGCCTTCCAAAACAACACTGTATTGGTGTCACTGGAACCCTGTGTTGCTCATCAGTAAATATTCTGTGTCAATAGGCCATTAACTATTAATCCCAGTGCTGGTCATTTGAGAACTTTACATCAACACTCCTGTTATTTTACACATTGCTTCTCATCTTATTAAATGACTTGTGCATGTGGACAAGGGCACAGGCTCTCAAATGAGCCCACATCAATAACGCACGGGACACCACCTCCGATAAGGAACGGAGAGAATCCCAAGAAAATGAATATGTCTGGGGCTATCATGAGTATTTATTTACATTGAGAAGAAAGAGAACCCGTTCTTGAAGAGCTTATTGTATTACCTAAGCTGAACTTCCAACATATGTTCACTCTCAACCACATCCTGGCTGCATTTTTTTTTTTTATCCTTAAAGCAAATCTGGTGTTAGTGAAAGATGCCAGACTGACAGGCAGAGTTCCCTGCTCACTGTGCAGGCTGCTGCTCAACTGTGCTCCTCTCCTGCTCAGCTCCCTGCTGCTACCTGATGCAGAGAGATGATTTCCAGGGTGAGAACTGAGCTTGCTGATCCAGTCCTACTCTACTACCAAGGACTATCACCTCTGGGAATGTGTTCTCTGGAATAAGGGAGACAACAAGGGGCGAGCTGAACAGCTTTGATTCTCACCCTTTTTTTCAACAGTATCTTGCAGCTTAAATGCATTAAATGCAAAAAGCAGGAGCAACACTTTAATGGTGAAAAATGGTGCATCAATAAACAATGTTTTTTCAAATTATTTCAGTATGCCAGACATTGTTCCTCCCAACAAATTCTCTCCAGGCACCTAATTTACGATCTCAAATCAAACCCTGACCTGCTGATTTTAACCTGACTCTTCTGTAAGTCACCCTAGAAATATTTTGATTCCCCAACTGGCTTTTCACTTCCTTCCAAGTAAGAGTCATGCGAGTCCACAAAGCTACTCCAAGCAATTATTCAACTGGACAAACTAAGAAATACAATATCCTGTATCCAGCTACTAGAGATGTCCCCACAGTATTCCTCAGGCTGTTACAGAAGGTGACTGACAAAAGTTTTGAAAAGTCCTATTAGTGACATATGTGGTGAGACTGAAGGGGAAAAAATACTCAGTTCTGGTTTTCACTCTAGCAGAGAAATGGAAGTGAGGGATAAGCAAGGAGCAGAGATTTGCTGTAGGTGTCAGGAGCATGTGGCAATGTGGCAGCCAGACAAACACGTGCACACATGGCACAGAATTGAATAATATTGACATGGCAATTGCTGCTCTGTGATTGCACGGCTCTAATTCCTGCCATTTAGTTGGTCAGAATTCAGCAGGAACTGGTGTGTCTTCGACAGAGAGAGATGATGACATTGCAACAGCTGTGCTCTCCAGTAAAATCTGTAATGATACTCAGGTTTTATGGCTCTCTGGTTTGATTCCCAATAGCAACTCTCCTATTATCTGTGGTCGAGACAGGTTAGCACCTGCTAAAAGCAATTTCTCATAAATTAGTCCATGTCAGCTTTTGAATGGCTGTCGCTGAAGCCGAGGTCTGCCCGTCCGTGGGTGCAGATGGCTGTCCCCACACAGCTGTGCTGCAACAATCGGGGCCCTGTGAGAGCCCTGCCAGGTTGTGCTGGCGCTTGTGGAGACCCACACCTGTGCTGTGCAGATGGTGCTGTGCCCCTTCCCTTTGGGGGCTGCAGAGGAGGAGCACACGGGGGGTCTGTGAGCAGCTCATTCAGGGTACCCCAGCAGCCACACTTAGGAGAGGGGCCAGAGGGCCTGGCTCACCACAGGAGGCAGAGCCCAGGCTGTGCATGGGGCCCCGGAGCAGCCTAAGGGAATTGTTTGTGTCTGGCTGTGGGAAATGGGTCATCTGTCAGGAGTCAGCAGGTCCAGGGCTCAGACTTGGCTGATGCATGAAGAGGGCCCCACCCCTCCATGCTAGGTTCTCGCTGAACACTGGTCATTGTTTTTACATATTTCCAACCCAACGCTTGAAGGCAGATCCTTTACCAAGTATCTGAGGCCAAACTCAGCCCCAAGTCCATTGTGCTGTGAGGGGTTAAGAGCAAAATTTGAATCACTCAGCTGTAGAAATGCAGGTTTGCCCCCATTCCCCCTGTCCTTTGGCTGCTAGAGATCAACATGTGCTTCATGCCCTCTGCACAGACCCAGACGTGTCTATTTGTGCCCACTCCATGTGCAGCTCCAGACATGGCATCATGGAACTTGACCCACAAGCAGCAGCTTTGTGAGCCGAGCTGCCGGTGTTGACCTTGGTGGGCACGGCACAGATGGAACATTTCCTTGACACGGACAGACCTTATATTACACAGAGTCCAGTAGGTCACTGTAAGTGCTTTGGATCAATGAGGCATCTCACAAGAGCCCATGCAGGCCCCCAGACTGGGATGAAACCTGATCTCATGGCTCGATGTGTTAGAACAATTTTTCAACTGCACTGAAAACAAGAGGTTACAGAGCAAGCAGTTGTCTCTCCTGAGGAAATAGCAAGGAAAGGATGAGGTTTACATGAGGCACGTTCAGGATCACCAAACAAAAAGTAACAGTTGTGAACAGGGGGAAGCAACAAAACCTGATGCCGGTCAGGTTATCTGACAGTGGTCAGAGAATGAATGGTCAGCACAACCTGCCAGTCATGGCCATTTCACTGGCCTGGCATTCTGGGGCAGCATTTCCTGCAGATGCCACCATTACTACCTTGCAGACCACTGAGCCTTGTTTTCACCTGTCCTGCTGGGCTCTAGACCTTCCCTGCCCTTGGCCAAAGTCTATCCCAGGCAGTGACCACTGCAGGAAGCTGGCAGAGCCTTCCCAAGGGAGGCACAGGGCTACTGGGTTGCACCACCTTTCCCCACTTCCATTACCACACTTGTTTTTACTCATTTCATAACTCTAGACTTCCCTTTATATTTCTGACAGTTTTGTTACCATTTTTCTTTTAAATTCCAGGGGATGATTTTCTTTTTTCTTTTTCTCGCCGGTGTCTGTTCCTCCTACACAGTGTTTTTTGTTTTTCTTTTCCACTCAGTCCTACCACCTCCTCTGCTCTTGAAACTGTACATTTCCACAGCTCTTTCTTCCTCTTTATTTGTAGACAGTTTTTATTCTTAATTCAACAATTTCTTTAGCTGTTGGACAATGTACAAAACCCTACCAGAGATTTAGGTTTCCATCCACAGGGAGGCTGAGCAGACCTTTCACCCTTCTTTGGGAGCAGTGATAGCATGACACGCTTTTCAGACAGAACATGGATGTAAGCAGTTTCAAATTCACATTAGCTAACAACTAAACTAGACGGGCACACCTTCATCCACAGTAATGACTCTGGAGAACAACATTAAATGTCATTTTACCTACTAAACAGTGACCATGGAGCAGATCTGAGTCCTGTTTTGGTGGTGTGGATATGCTCAGGTGCAGAGCCCCAGGCAAATGTCCCTCCCACAAAACTGTACTTCCAACACATCCAATTTCTCAACTGTTGAAACATAACAACAGCAAAAACTAGCAAGCAGACTGGACAAATGCTGCAGAGTTAAGCAGCCACAGGGAATGGTGCACCCATCACCCAGGACAGCACTTGCCGTGTCTCTGAACAGCAAAAAGTTACATGGAAAGTTGGAAAAAGCCAGGAAAGTCAATACAGGAAAGTCATGGTCAGCGGGAGCATAAAGAGCTCAGTTTGTAGCACCAGGCAGGGGGGAAAAAAAAAAGAAAAAAACCCACCAGAGTCAACTTCATCTGTCATAGGCAAGCTGATTGCAATCAATAGACACTTAATGGTCTCTCGGAGTCCCATCTGGGCAATTAGCAATAGCATTAAGCAAGCAAAGACGTATTGTAAGTCTGTTTCTTCAGTGGAAGTGACAGAAAAGAGAAATAAGAAACCAAATTACATCTTTAGATCCAAATCCTTCTCTTGTTAATACTGCATGAAACCTACTGTCACGGTCAAAAATGGAACAAAACTCAGCATTTTGTTTTCTTCCCACAATTTTCTGGTGCTTTTTTTTTGGTGGTGGTGGGGTTTGTTTCAAGTTCAAAAAATTCAATCTCAGTTTCAAACTGTAATATAATCTACCAAATTTGGGAGATAATTATGAATGCCAGCAAAAGAAAGATAGGTCTTTGGAGTATTTATTTTATCAACAAATAAATAAAAAATAATTCTTTTGAATGTCCCGAATTTCACTGAAATTAAGGAGAAGCATTTATATTTTCACTTTTTCAACCCTAAAATACAGCAGGCATCCTTCCAGACCTTCTGAGAATAGAAAACAGCACTAGCAATAACTGGAAAAAGTGGAGTTTTCTGTACATCTTTTATTTTGTTCATGACAAACACTGAAGAATAACTTATTAATCAGGCAGAATTATTTAGTGTGCTTTCAATTTTATTAAATATGACACTGATGCACTAGAGATGACAAAATTATACACTACAAGTCATGTAACTAAATTACTGTCTCCACTGTGATCTCAGGACACTTTTCCTGAGAAATGGACCAGATCCAGTATCCTGCACAAATTTAGCTGATTAGCCTAAATTTTTCTCTAGCAATTCAGCTGACCTGCTATTGTGCAAATTTTGACCTCTGATTTCATAGAAAATAAAGACTAAGGTTGTTGTTGGATTGGGATAAAACTTTCTAATGTAAGTTTTGTTCTTTTATTGCCTATCTATCCAGATCTTCCAAAAATAACAGAGAAAGTCAGTTACGAGTATGGGAAGTTCCTGTGTGAGATGTGCTTAATATTGCACAAGCAAAATGGGAATCTGTGCACACAGCCAACAAATTGGGTGCACTCTTGCATTACAAGTAATTACCTGTTTTCTGTGCCACCAATGAACTCATACAGATGACACAAATTATCACACAGAAGTCAAGTCTATAATGGAAAAAAGTAATTTTGGAAGTTTTTTCTCAGCTCGAGGCTTCGGAGAGTCTGTCAGAGTTAGAGGGGAGTGTTAGACTCCATAAATTTTGGCAAGTTATTAGCACCTTTCTGTGTCCAAGCAGGGCTTCTAGGATCAAATTTGCAGCAGATGCTTTTAACTTTGTCTGTGGAATATTGCAGACAAAACAGACAAATTATAGAAACGTATTTCAATTTGCCAGTGGGAAGTAATATCCTGTCTATACGTAAATTCTGTGGAGCAATTAAAAAGAACTGGTGGGATATGCATTCCTTATGCATTTGCTTTGTGGCACAGCTATGAACTGAAAATGGTCATCTCAAAATGATTGAGCGGGAAAACTGCACAGCTCCGAGCATGCTGGCCCTGCACTGTGACAACTTTCTGCATCGCTTACCAGTGTAACAGAGACTCCTTTGAGCTCTGTGTTGCCCCTCTAAGAATCAAATTACATTTTAAACCTGCAGTGCTGCTATTTTTCTTATCTCTGACCTACTGTAGGAAGCCACTTTAAGTCTGCTCTGAGTGGACCTGTTTTCAACACACTTTCAAACTTTTGTACTGGTGGTGAGCTCTGAAGTCCAGAAGCAGCAACTCACTCGTAAATACTTAGTAAATCACATTATCTGAAATAGTTGTCAGTGAGATAGAGCCTGTGTTTCTTTGCAAAGTCTTATCTAAAAAAGGGTTCTTTATAAATGCTTTATTAAATACTGCAGGAGTGACAGACATAACAACTGAGCCACAACCAGATGCCAAGAGTATGGCCACAGTAGCAATTATATTTGGCAAGATAGGTTGCTGAAATCCATCTGGTCATTGAATTTCTTCTTTCAAACCCCTTCTTTTCCTCTGCCACAATGAGTTTTGCAAACATATATAGAAGATGGCACCAAGACAGCTTGTAACATATTGACTGGGTTAACCAGGTCTGCCTAGAAGGGTTTTCAGTAGGAAAGTGATACTGAAAGCAATCCTGAATCCTGGCTGCTCGCTCCTAATTGATTTACATAAATGTTTATGTGACTCCAATTTCATAAACATTACATGCAACGTTAAGGGATTTGTAGGACAGATTTTTACAGCTTTCCATTTGGTCTCCATTTATCAGGAGAGACAGACATCAGGCTGAGAAAGGCCAGAAGGAGAGGCAGAGGAGGACCAAAAGATCTTAGTGTCAGAGGAACTGTACATCAGATTAAGTTCATCATTTCTAAAGGGCTGTTATTAAATGTTTCTGGGCTCCCCAGTACAACAGAGACATGGTCATACTGGAGTGAGCCCAGCAAAGGGCAGGAAGGGTGACTGAGGGACTGGAGCATCTGACATCTGAAGAGAAGCTTAGAGCCAGGACTGTTCAGCCTGGAGAAGAGGAGCCTCTTGGGGAGCCTTATCAATGTGTACATTATCAATATATCTCCACATGTGTATCTGATGGGAACTGGATGAGAAGATGGCTCAGTGATACCCAGTGGCAGGACAAGAGGCGATGGGCACAGAAATAAACACAAAAAAAAAACCCCATTTAAACAACTGAAAAACTTCTTTTATGGTGAGAGTGGTCAGGCACTGGACCAGGTTGCCTGGGGAGGTTGTGTCCAAAACCTGGCTGGACATGGCCTTGAGGAATCTGCTCTGGCTGACCCTGTCTGGAGCTGGGGGCTGGATGTCCAGCCTTCCCAGCACTTTGGGATCCCTCCCACCTTCAGCACTTTGGGCTCTGCTCTGTGGATGGGTCTGAGTAGCAACAGCCACATTACCCTGACTTACACCATGTGGAAGGTCGGATCTGTAGCGAGACACTGAAGGAAAAAGTGATTTTTATTACATTCTTGGTCCTGTAGATTAATTTGGTGGCACACAAAATACATTATAATTTATCATTTATTACTGTCAAACACAGTGGCAGCTCTGTAGGTAATTATTTTTTCTCTGAACATGCTGCGGGTGTCTGTATGTTAATGACAATATCCTGCACCTGGGTATAATTGTCATTATTAATACTAACGTAAATGAAATGTTAATTCTTGCTAATACATCAAACAATGAAATGCCTTAAGAGCAGAATTGCTATAATAAAAGCAATTGGGCTGTTTCTTTGTAATTTGATGGCCCACAGAAGTGCAGAAACATGTCTTATGGCTTTACAAATCTGTGATAATTTCCTTCAATTTTTCCTTTTATTGCCTTGTCATTAAATTCTCATTGAGTTCTTAAAACAAAAATGTTTAAAACAGATGTGGCTGTTAAAGTTACAATATGAATTTTACAACCTTAAATTTTATGACACTGAAAGAAATTTCAGCCACCAAAGTGACAAGAATGGAAGCAGAAGGCAGCTCTAAGGGCGACAAATTTCCATAATTGCCAAAAACTTAACATAATGCATACATTATATTCTAATCATGTAAATCAGTATTCAGAACGAAAATTATCCAAAACCACATGAATTATCAGAACTGAATAGCAAAGAAACAAGAAAATAAAAAATAATTTAAAAAAAAAAAGAAAAAAAAAAGGAAGAAAAAAGAAAGTAAGGGGAAAAAAACAAAAGAAAAAATGTCTTAATTCCACTTCTGTCCTTTTTTAGTTTCCTGTATGGATCTAATTTATGGGACCTAAATAGTTCATTTCACACTGATCCACCCAGAATTCTTCAAGCAATCCTAGGGCAAAGACTCATTTAAAAAAATTAGTAATTTTCATGATATTTTGGAAAGGGAATTCAACTTCCATTTAATCTATCTATAAAAACCCTGATATCTGATTTCACCAGAAGTCTCACTTCGGATAGACAGACAGACAGAAATGTAGACATGGTCTGTTTATGTCTTAAAATAATTCACAACAAGTGTAGGAATGACCCTTCACAGTATATTATCCCACACAATATGTTTTCTGAACTTTCATGTGAATTGCTCCATGCTAATTCCTCATTTCCTGGAT
Source organism: Platysteira castanea (assembly GCA_013397175.1). Lineage (NCBI taxonomy): Eukaryota > Metazoa > Chordata > Aves > Passeriformes > Platysteira > Platysteira castanea. The sequence continues at coordinate 1,435,532 of VYXC01011106.1, read as the reverse complement.
TTAAGTCTGCATGCCACAACCCCTCACCAGTGTGTGCATGTTTCCTTTGCTCCCTTTCAGCAAGAAACGTCTTCCCATGTTGAATATTCTTTCATGTTGAATATTCTCAGTCAGTTCAGCAGGATTACATCATGACTATCCCAAGTGAGAAAGGTAAAATCTGATTTCAGCCTTCTTATTTTTTCTTTCTGTCAATTTTTTTTTGGCCTTTCCAGTTCTATTGATCTCTAAAGCTTTGATCCTCTGAGCAACTGTATTTTTATTCTTTTCCAAGCCAATTCTTATTAATGGTCATTTGCTAAAATTAAAGTCTACATATTTCAGACATGGACTGGCTGATTCTCTTTAAAATAAAACATCCATAATTTCGTTTAAAACCTCACTTCCTTTTGCTGTTTATTGAGTTCTACACACTTCAGCTCTGTAATCAATTAAACAGTTTTAGTGAGGGTTTTAATCTTATGCTCAGGGAAAGTGAAAATTCAGCCCCAAATAATCTTTAGTGAGACTGCATCGTCTCCCTGTGTGCTGAGAGAACAACTGTGAAGTTTTCCTGTTGGGTTTCAGTGGGATGTGTATTTAAATAAAGACTGGTATCATCTAATTAACCCATGTAATCAAGCTGCTACAGAGACTGCTGTTTATTTATACACTCCCCAAGTTTAATGGCTCCGTTTTTTTCTTTAACCCTATCAGCAGCAGTGTCCCTGCACCACACTGCTCCGTATTTCTCCCCTCCAACTCTCCTGCAATGAGTCCTGCAGACCTTTCCCTGTTCCTCGACTCCCTGTTCTTGCTTATATTTTGCCCAGGACTGGGCAGGGGCTTTCCAGCTTTGTTCTGGTCCTTGATTTACTGCTTTTCCTCCCCTGCACTTCGCAGTAACTTCCCCGTGCTCGTTATTCCCAAAGTATCAAGCACGTTCTAGAAAAGGCAGCTCTGTCAGTCAGCCACATGATGACGTACACTTCTGGCTTCAGCAGAGAAAAAACCTTCACCTCTTCTCTTCCAGTGGGTCCCAGCTCCAGCCCTTCTTCCCCAGCAGCCACATTACCTCACGGTTTCGGCAGCCCTCCCTCTGATCTCCCCCTTCTCCCGTGACTGATCTCAACGCTGGCCAGGTAACTTTCCATATTAGCAGCTAATCTCTCTGCTCCCACATGGCTGGGGTCAGTCATCATTTCCATGACTTATTTGTTTCAATATCCGTAAAAAGTGAGGACGTCTTTGGCATCAAGTAGCTTTAAATGATGTCAGGGGTCAACTGTGTCTTTGTTCCAGCACCATGAATGTTCCCCCGTGCCTGTGCTCACCTCTGAGCACCGCCCTGCAGCAAGCCAGGGGGTACCACAGGTGTCCTCCCATCTCATTTAATTTACTGCAGACATTATTATATTATATCCGTAGTAGTTCAGTTATTAATAATATGGTCCCTTTTCTATCAGCCAAGCACGAGAAACGTCTGTTAGGAAGGTGAGTCTGGGGTTTACAGGGAAATCTGATAAAATACTGTCTCATTTCCAGAATCACCATGTCAGCAAGACTCAGATCTCTCCCAAAATCTGTATCATCCATGCAAGGTCACAAAGGCAAAAGAGAGGAAAACAGATGTACAAAATTATCTTTAAAAAAAAAAAGGGATTTGAGCTGCTGGAAAGCAGAAGCTCCATTGTTAAGGGAAGGTGTAGCTCAGTTTGACAGCTATCAGTCCATTTTGCTCAGGCCTATTAAACTTCACCTGTTTTAAAATCATATTCTTGTAATTCCTTACCTATTGCTGTGTAAGATCTATAAGACCTATAAATGCTTTTACAAATAAAGCATATATATCTGCCACCATTTTGGCTCCTCAGTCCTCTAGATATGGTCAGGGAGGGATTGAATATCTCTGATTAATTCTTATACTTGATTAGTGAACTAATGCTCTCATGGATGGCAGCAAGTCACCACATAGAGAAAGTGCTACATGAAACATTTAGAGACTTCCATGAGAATATGATCTAATAGGTCTCTTAACATTTTATTTTATTATTTATTTTAGCTAATCCATGTGCAACTTGCATGCTATAGTGTTTACATTATTTGAAAAGTCAGGAATCTCTCTGATTTATAGAGATTGAGGCACATATATACAGAAATTTTTAACTACTCTCCAGACATTTGCAACCTAGCTTGTGCACGTAGCTTCAGAAAAGGCTTCTTTTTTTTTTTTTTTTGTTTTCTGAAAGTATCACCATCAGTTCCCATGCACAAATAGCTTGGACATGATATAATGACAGCAGCACTTCAGACCTGGCAGCCCCCAGATTTCACAGATGTGGTGTGTAACTGGCTGCCACCCAAGTGGTGATACACTCCTGTCAGACCAGTGCAAAGAGATTTCACCCAGAAAGTCAGGCTAGCTTTTCCCTCAGACTGCAGAGTATGAGCTGTGTTTGTCAGCACTGACCTGCACGTTTTCAGCAGCAGCAAAAACAGATGGGGCATCATCCACAAGCAGCACCAGCTGGGGGATCCTCTGAGACAGAACTGATTCCTTTTGTCCTTAGGGAAAAAGAAATACACAAAGAAACTATGGGAATAAATCCCACCTGCCGTTTAAGGACATGGTCAAGAGCTAATTAAGGCTCTTCCAGTCACAAGCCAGAAGGAATCAAACAGGAGGAGGAGCTGAGGGTCTCTGTAAGCTTTTCATCACATTAGGAAGCTCCAAGTGCTGCTATTCAGACCCTGCCATCCTGACCCACCTGGATGATGTCTCTGAAACTTAGAAACACTGCAAAAATAACAACCTCACACACATTTCACTGAGAAGTTTTTGCCTCCTCCCTTCTTTTCAGCTAGAGCTCGACATTTGGTGGTGTGGGAATGCACGTGGTGCTTGGATGTTTAGCAGTCCTCAGTGTGACTACAGCTCTGCCTGTGTTTCACTCATGCAGTTCAGAATTGTTGGTCTGCAAACACACATCAGAGGCTTGTGGAAGCTGAGTAGCTGTTTCCTCTGCTTAGCTGTAAAAGGGGGCTAGTAATAGGATTGACTATTGCAGCATTGATGCAAAGGTGAAGTAATTGATTTTGAGAAGTATTCTGATATAATGGTGATAGCACCATGGAAATGTACACAACCAAATTAACTTTCATATTCCAGCAGCATTGGAATAATGTGCAGTACAAAACATCTGGGACCATGTATTAAAGGGGGATAAAAAGTCCTGAATAGCCAGTGAGCATCCAGTGGATGAAGCAGGACAGGATGAAGCAGTTACGATTTAACTGAATCAAGCATAGGGGGGGAAAAGCCTGCATTAAAGTTACAACATTAATTCTTAACTATTCTCATTTTTGAGTGCTTGAATGAACAATTTCAACATATTTTGAGTAAAGTAATACAACCAAGTTGTGTGCATACTGTAGTGATTTCAGTGGAAGTGCGTGTAGGTTTGAGCAGGCAGTGTGTAACAGCCCTGACACTTTTCTCTTTGTTACGCTATAGCTGAGGAAGTAGCAATACATATGAAATAGATACAAACAGGCATCCATTTCACTTTCCAGCTCTGGCGTTTAGAAGTATCTTGGATCTCAGCTCTGCTTCAAAGTTCCTGTGGAGCAGCTTTCCAGCTTTTTGCAGCTTCCCTGATAAATGCACTCACAGAAAATGCCAGTAAGAAAACTTGATATTACGTGAAACTAATCTGGTTTCACATTCTGTCAAAGCCTCCAAACCAAGTACCTCCCAGCTGAAAGATTTGTGTACCTGTGACCCGTTGTGTTGCCATGAAAACTGAGCAAAGACAGGAACAGATGCTTTAGACACACAAATGAGATGATTACAACAGTTTAAGCTAAGCTCAGCCTCTGGATTTGGGCCTCACAGTCTGCAGCTGAGTGATAACCAGAGTAGACACTCTCTCACACATATGAACTGGGAAACGTTTCTGCAGGGTCCTGGGAAATGAAATACAGAGCTGTAACTGGAGTCTTCTCAGCTCTTTCTCAATGTGGAGACAACATCCCCAATATCCAAGAAGTGCATAAAGACTGTCAAACCAGGCTTTGGGATGTGTCCCCCCAAACAGACCCTATAAGATGCTGAAGTGGCCCTGCCCTTTGTTAGGATCATGCAAAAATGAGGTCAGAGTTGCAGAAATTTCATTCTCATGCATTCATCCTGCCTCACTCATCCATGGAGATGGTCACTGACCCCTGCACAGCCCCTTTCACACTGGCAGCTCAGCAGGCAATGAAGATGGTGACCAAAGTGCTCATTCACTGATGTGTGCATAGCAGCACTGGCAAACAGTGTTTCTGTAATTCATTCTAGGCTATGGCAGAGAAAGCAGCTCCCCAGTGTATGTTCCTGATTGTCCCTTCTGCCATCCCATCTCACACCTGGGGACAAACACACCATGTTCTTTCACACATGGAGCAGCCCAGCCTGGGTCAGGGCTGAACCACTTTGATGGGGAAGATGAATTTTTTAGTTAATTTTCACTTTCTGGGGGATGTACACATGAGAACCCATCAGCGTGGCAGTGGAGGCAGAACTAGTTTAGTTCTGTTTGGCTCTAAAAACACCATCATGGAGTATTTACTCCTTCTCACTTTGATTTCCATATAAAAACATATGTAATATACAAATAAATACTGTAATAAAAGTTGTATTACCAAGATCAAAGTCTGGTTTGTGTGTGTGAGTTCCTTCAGCCTATATACCTTCCTTCTATACCTTCATCATGCATTATTTTGTAGCTTAAATTAGAATCTCAACAATATTTATGGTAGCCCACTTCCTTAATGAGTTTAAACAGGCAAATTCAGTGAACTTGGATTTGTATCATTCAGTCTCAGTTTGCTGATCTCCATCGGTTTTGGTTCTTTCAGGCTAACAAAAGTAAAAATCAGTCAAAACTTATTTTTGGCACTAGAGGCAGTGAGTCTGACTGAATACAGAAAAACAGGAGATTGACTGAAATGGTTCCACTATTACATGGTCATTTTGAATGTTGAACTTCACTTTAAGCCAAAGAACATGCTAAAGAAAATAAAGCTTGAATATATTGTTCCCACATTTGCAAACCACTAACATAGGAATATTTTTGAGCATCCTAAATATTCCCCTTTTTTGGCTATGACTTTATCTCAGTCACCATCTCCAATGCCAAGTTTATTTTTAAAGAGCAGTCTAGTTCCTGCTCCTTCAGGTTTCTGCAGACAGCTGTTTTGTTTTGCTCTTCCCAAGCTATGAAAAATCTGTCATTCAGTATTTAATTCTAGCACCTAACTGCCTCTCTTGAGACAACAGAGGAGCCTCCAACAACTATGAACCCATCAAGATCCCCAACTAGGATAAAAAACCCCAAAGTGAAGGTTAAAGCAAAACAGCAGGTCAGGAAGCTCAAAGACTTGTAGCATTGATTTCTTTGGCACAAAAACCACTGGGTTAGTCCTGTCTGTCCTCTGATTTAAAAGGAATTATCCTGAGGTAAAAATAAAGGAATGCAGTGGTGAATTGGGCTCATTGTCTGGATTCAGCACGAAGCTGAGATGAAGGCGCTGGGCTGCGTGTGATGCAAGGTGTAAATGAACAACACGCGTGAGCAAGGCTTGATCTGCTCCTTATGGCGTGTGCAAAACTCCTCTCAGGTGTTCGTCTGCACAGCTCCTCGGGCCACACAACACTCCTCTGTTTTCTAATAAAAATACTGACCTGATACATCAAGACCTCGAAAAACCATTGGAGCCAAATGGTACAATGAGACTCCATCATTTCTCTGTCAAGGATTGGAAGAAGCCACTTTTAATTTGTGAAGGTTTTAAGGCTGCAAGCTCGTGTTTGCCAAAATGTACTTGAGAGCAACTTGCTGTCCTTGCTTCTACTCCTTCCCTGTGATTGCCCAACAACTGCACTTGATTTTTTAACCTATTTGAAGGTTTAAGGGCTGCTCCTGCTGCTGCTGCTTCCCTCCTCCTTGCTATCCAAAGCAATAGCTGTTCCTTGTCCTAAATAAAGCAGGGCTTTGGCTGGCTGGTCACACAGACTGTGGAGATTGAGGTGGGGAGAGGCTGTGGGGAGAAACCAGGCTGGCAAGAGCAGAGATCATAAAGTCCTTAACATGGCATACAACAAATATTGCTCCACTGTGCTTTATATCCCTCAGGAAAGCTGCTGGCAGGTGACTCAGCCTGACTCAGGCTGTTTTAAACTCTGCTCTCTGTGCATCAGATGGGAGCAAGGGGCTTATCAGACCTCCTGGGTGTCCTGTAACAGGACGGTTGCACCCTCATGGTATCAAGGCTTGTCCATTAGACTGGCATTTTTGTGAATTGCCAATTCACAAAAATGCCACACAATGAGCATTTTTTAAGAGGGACCCACAAGGCAGAGATAACCAGAGAAGCCCCCACTGGAATACACAGAGCCTTTGCCCAAAAATTGCAGTTTGGAGTTCTTTCCAAAGCACCAGCCCTAACGGTATTGCTCTAGATAATGAGATGTGACTTCATTTGAAATATATGAAGTTCATCGAACATCATCACAGTGAAGAGGACAATCTAAACTTCCAAATGCTCAGAGCACATCACAATTGTTTTAAGCATCAACTGAACTTTCCCTACACCAGTGAGGGAACCTCCCTGTGATGCTGGAGCTGTGGGATTAGCAGCACTGTCTGACTTGCAGGGACCATGACCTGGGTGTACCCAAGACTCCCAGAGAGGCATGACACTTCTTGAAGCAGCTTCCTGCCTTTACCGAATACCTCTTCTGGAGATTTTCATATCTCACTATAATCTGGCTGAATTTTAAACAGAAACTTAGCTGAAAAGGGGCTTCTCACTGTGTTTCACAATACCTGGCACTGGTTGTTCCAACAGTGAGCACAAACGCCCTAAGAAAAACACAAGTTCAGCCATAATTTCCTGTCTTTCTGTTTCTGCTTTTCGGGGTTATGCATACCATTACCCAGGGCTTAGCAGTGTTGTGAAAGACACTAACCAAGTGTAATGACTTGGGGAATTCAGCTCACTTTAGAGTTTCCAGAAATTTTTCTCCCCCAAGAAGATTTTCCAGCTATTTTATAGGCAGCAGAAGGAAAAACAGTTTGCCCAGACAGCAGCAGCGTGAGCTATCTTTGGATCCATGCTGTCAAATGCAGAAGGCATTTGCTGGGCAACTCTCAAAGTGTGCATACCACAAGATTTAATCAAGGAAACTCGAGTTCATGTCCTATTTTGCAAGAGGTATATTCCCCAAAAGGGCTGGGCATGCCTCCAGAGAAAACTCATCACTGCCGTGGGGCAAAATTGAGATGGCAAATGCTTTAAGGTTGGAAACACCCATGTGCTGCTCCTGCACTGCCTGGTGACCACTGGCCCACAGAGCTGGGACCACAAACTGCGCCTGGGCTTTTGGAAACTGTGGGCACTGGCACTGCTCTCAGCATTGTGTTCCTGGCAGCAGCCCATGCAAACTCCCTTGGTGGATCATCTAAAAACTCAAGAAGGCCGTTCAGATTTGTGAAAAGTTGTGACAAGTGCTTTTTTTCCCTTTGTTAGGCAGATAACTTTGATTTTGAAATGTCTTTTTAACTGGGAGACAGACTAATTTGGGAAGCCCATTCTGTCCCACAAATGACATTAGGGTTATACCAGCCCAACTAGAAAAACTCTCAACAACCAAGAAAGAGAATAAGACAGGTTCTGTTATCTTTACTCACCTAAACTAACAGTTCTATAAAAATAACCCCATGGAAGCTGACAGTTATTGAACAAGAAAAAGATCGGTATTAAAATAATATTCAAATAGCATGAGAATCCCTCTTTTATAATATCAAAAATGAATGTCAAGTGTGATAATGATCAAAACTAATAAGGAGCAAAATAGGCTTCTTTTTAAAGGAAAAACATCTGCTCTGCTTTGTTTTTTCCCTGATCACTGTGAAAATAGTAGGTTTTGCCTCAGGAGGCAGGAGAGGTTTCACTCCTCTAGCAATGCCTTCATTTTTCTTCTGACCCCTTGGATCATTTAATTGGGCTCCTTTTAAAGCCAGTCTGTAGGTAAACTGCGTGCATAATTAGCCAGCTGTGTCCCCTGCCAAGAGTGTGTCATTTGGTATCTGTGAGTGCCAGCAGGGTCAGGCATGACACATGGTGCAGTTCTGGAAAGCAAACAACCTTCGGGTCCTGTCCATAAAACAGGGAACACGTTCGGGGCTGTGTCGGGCTCTTTCAGCAGTTTCTCATGCATGACCAGAGGTGTGGATTTTATGTGCAGCTCATAAAGAAAACCCTCCAATTTGCACGCCACAAGCACTAGCAGGTGATGGCTCAGGGTAGCAGAGGAGGTGAAAAAAACTTTGGCAAAGACATTAAACTGTGTCTGCATGTAAAGAATACTCTTTTCCATTTAGTGCAGGCAGCAGCTGCCATGTGATGGCTTAAGCAGCTAAGCAGCAAGTTAGAAACAGCTTTGGGAATCACTTCTTTCTATCCCAGCAGGACTAGCTCAGACCCTTTGGAAGGTGAAATTTTAGGAATCTACCTGTAAGTGCATTTTAATTTTAATGAATTTCTCTGGCAGGACCCACTTTTTGCTTTCAGTGCAAAGGTGGTGCTTTGCACAGCTGGCAGAGAGTTAATGGTGCCTTGGCCACGTGGTGGCCCACCCTGGGTGGATTTTGGAGAAGGTTGTGTGTAAATTCAGCTCCAGGCATCTCTGCAGCCACTTGGAAAGCCCTTGTAGTAGCAGAGCTACATTACACTGTGCTGGGTGTTATCTCTGACTACAGGGTCTGCAGCAATGAGACACACGGAGATTTATCTGCATCTGATGAACAGAGAAACAGTTTCCTGACCACAGAAGTGTAATCCCAGCATTATTTTACCATCACTTCCATCAAGTCACTCTTACTTTAAGCATATGCCTTGCCTTCCATTCATTACTTTCCAAAATCCAGATGAGACTCACACAGGTGACGAAGTGTTACCTGCTTGCCCACAGTGAGGAGCCACCAAATGCCACCTGTGTCAAGAGGTTCCCATTTTCATCAGTCACCTCTGTTCTTCCCCTGGGTCAGCAGTGACTCTGCCACTGAAGAGCTACTCCCTCCTTGAGAGTGCATTGTCAAGTCCTCTGTTGTTAAATAAATGCATTTTTTGATGAGGAGAACTTTCATGTAGGAAACTGAACATGGATATCACTCATAAAAGCCAGTGATTTAGACACATAGTGACATTCTTACCCTGCTCAGGACAGACCCAAAGACAAGCCCCAGATGTGGATCCCAGCAGTTCCTTACTCATCAAGCCCTCACATTGTGCTCCTTCCCCACCTCACACCAGCTCTGTAAAACACCCACCCAACACCTGTGTGATTCCAAAGCGACACTGGCACAGGATGAGCAGGGAATTGTTGAAGGATGGCAACATCCCAGGATGCCCACTACGCCTCTTACCAGTGACATTTCTTTATTGTGGACACTTAACAGGCCACTACTTTTATTTTCTGAGGTATGGGCAAACTTGCAGATTCAAAATACCAAGGTCTGCCAAATCTGCAAAATCAGGAACTGTTACTTCTTTGTATGTTACTATTTGAACCGTTTGGAGTCTCATTTCTGAGCTTTTCTCTACACGTAGCAACACTAGTAGCTCTTCTGTGTGCTCGCTTATGTAAAATACATGGAAATGCTGACAAATTCATTGATTCCAGAAGTTGGAGATGTAAGAAAAACAGCCAGTATTGTGAGACTCTCAACAGTCATAAGACTTTGATGTTTTGAATGATGGAGTTTCCACCACTTCCACTGGAGACTAGTCCAAACCAGGTCCCCGTATGCTCATGTTGCTGTTACTCAGCAGTTTTGTATTTTCACTACAAAACCACTCCTTTCATATCATTCTTGACATCCCATACAGAGGAAATCCAAAGAGTGGAGGTTTCTCAATTCTCCATAACACTTAGGAATATGAGATTAATACATTCATGTGGTCCATTTAAGGTTATCACATGATTGTCTTCAGGAAATGAAAGGGACCAGAGCTTTCGCACATTTTTACGCATATATGAAAATTATTATTGGAAAAAAATCTCCAATCTTCTTGTTTAACAAAGAAGATATTGTTTGGAAGATAGAAAATAAATTAATTTTCTGCTATGACCTCATTAAGATTGGATTTAAGTTCCAACTCAAAAGAAATTTAGAACAACATTAGCCTCCTGCCCTTAAATCTCCATCTATTGAAGCTGGTCTATTTATTAATTTCCCTGCTGGAGAGCATATTTTGACTGGCCTGTGAGCTGAGCAGACAGTCTCTCCCCAAAAGCTCACACACAAGGGCCATTTCCTTATTCATTTCTTCTCAGTAAAAAGGGTGTTTCCAACCATATCACTTTTAATCAGAGCACTCTTAACTCAGACACAATTGTTCACATTGATGGACAGATGGGGATTTGATCCAGACCCAATAAAACAAAAAAGCAGAAAGGGCAGCACCTCTCTTATCTTCAGTGAATGAACAAGATTAGCCATAACCTGTTCTCTTCTCACCATACAACAAATCCAGTGTGTGCTCCCAGCACAGCCACAGATTCACATCTTGTAATTTTTAATACAAGACATATACAGCCTGAGGGAACAAATTACTCTTCTGTATTCAACATGCTTCAGTGCCTTCAGAGGACTGTGCTTGAGAAATAGAGTTACTTGGCTTGGCAGAAAAAGCCTTTGAAAACAAAGGAGAGGGCTCTCTGCGATGAAAGTCAGGTTTATCCCAAAAGCAACAAAAGAAAGCAGTTTGGGAAGTTGGACAGGCTCTGGTGGAAAATTGTCCAGACACGAGTTCACTTTCTAAGTGGCACTGTGCAGCAAATTGGTTTTCTGTGCAATCCCAAAGCATGACTGTCTTTGAAAAACCCCAACCAAAACACAGAAACCACAGTTTGAAATGGGCAAGGCTCTGTATCCCAGTTTTCCTGTTGGAAACCTGGATCTGAGCTGACGGAATGAGGGAGCCCTTCTCCGCCTTCTCCCCTCTTAAAATCTCAGCTCGTCAGGAGAGGCACTATTTTCTCATGTGAAAGTGCAGGAAGAGTGGGATCTCAAATGCTACTGAAATAAAAATACCAGAGGGAGATGAAAAGCGTGTGGGTCTCTATAAATAAAGCCCGAGTGGGCTGGGTGTCTGATAGCCCCCGGCAGCTGTGCCGCCCCTGTGGGCACTAAATCACACCAGTGCTGCCTCCACTCTCACACTCTGGCACTCACTCAAGAATCACGAGATTTTAAAAGTTACAGGGTTTGAGAAATCTCATTTGTTTCATTCAGCATGAGTTGGTTTGAGCTTATGAAAGCAATGAAAACTAGAAAGTTACTCTGTATCAAAACAAATTGAAAAATGAAAACAAACAAAAAAACCAAACAAAAAACCAAAAAGGGACCCCAAAAAACAAGAAAGAAAAGAGAAGTGTGTAATGGCCTGACTTCAGAAACAAAAACCCACAAACAGTAAATTTATTTTTACCGAGAAAGGAAAGGGGAGCCTTTTTTATATTGAATATTTGACCAATCACATCAGATGCTCCGTTTGAATTTTTTTCCCCCGGGCTTTGCCACATGAAGAGTTCTATAGGACTGCAAATGTAAAAACAGAAAATGTTTCTAATTCTCTCCCTGCAGTACTCCTCACTAACCCATCTACAATACTTCTTTTTTCTAAGAGCTCTCCATTTTTCAAGAAAAATCAAATTACAAAGACTGCAGCTTTTCTGTTTCCACAACTGTTTTCAAATATGATATAATTCTATTTCCATTCTAAATGGTCCAACTGAAAATATCAAAATATTGTTGCTTTGTACTGCATCCATTCAGAACATAATTTCAGGTTTTGGCAACTGAACATTTTTGTTTTCCACCTCTGCTGGCAGGGCAGGAGGGTTTCCAATTTCCTAACTTTCTCCCCCTCTACAAAAAAAACCCCAACCAAACCAATACAGCTTGTAAGAAGCATGAAAAGAGAAATAAAAAGGTTAAAAAAAAGGAAGGAGTTATATTGCTTTGCCTAGGGAACGTAAATGTGTTTATTTACCCCCTTTGTCTCTTGAAATCTTGATAAGATTTAATTAGAATGTCGTTTTCAGACACAGTCTTCTTTCATTATTGAATTGAGATTTTCTTACACATTAAAGTCCAACACTCAAGTCCAAACTACAGTCCTATTTTCTTTTAAAAATGTAGCTAGTCCTAGATGCCTCTCCTCCTAAACAGTTCCACGGGTTTGGGAACAATGCAGGTTGTATTTTCCAGTTTACAAGTAATAAAGTGTAACTTCCAGGAAGGAAACCCAGGATAAGGTATCCTATCATCTCTCCGTGCAGTGTCTGGTATATTCATTTGCAGAACAAAGTATCCAAAAATATAAAGAGACCAAATCAAATGTCATTTTAGTACAGACACAATTGCATGGGTAATGAAAATACCTTGTTGTTAGCTTGTGGGTGTGCTACAGTTTCTCTAAGTACAGTGTTTTCCCGTCTGTTCTGATAATCTGAACTCACATACAGCCAAATTCTGTTTGGTATCTTCCTTGCTAACAACTGTCGTAACAACAAAGAAAAGACATACGCAAGAGTTTACATACACAGTGCCTATTAACACAGACTCAAAAAAAAAATCTTGCAAAAATTGTACATATGCTCCCTGTAGTGGATTTGATTTTGTCTGGCCTGTAACCAAAGTCCCTTGACACTCCATTTTTATGAGGGTGTGATGTAGTGGTAAATCAGGGCCATACTGATGATCTAAATCAGAATAACCAGCATGTTTTTCACTTCAGAAGAAAAAAAAAAAAGTTTGTGAGAGAAAGTTTGCCAGTTTCAGCACTTCCTGGCCGCCAAGAACATTTACTGAAAATCAATGGTCTGTCCAAAACCTAATGTGAGCAGGAGTCGTAGTGCAGCTGTTCAGAATCTATACTGCTTCCTAGGCAAAGTTTCTAAGCCCTTTCAGTCCTTTAGAATAATAAAAATGATTAATGGTCTCAAACACTGTGAACCAAGTGTTTTGAAGTGTAACCTGCTACTTGTAATGCACTCAATATTTCTGATCTGTATTGTGCTGGCATACGGCGCCTCTGGAAGTTAATGTTAAAATGGGCAATGTTTGAAATGAATGAAGAGAGGCTCATGAAGTCTGGTGGCAAAATCATTTTCTCCCAAACGAAGATATTGTTTCCCATCAGTTCATAAAGGCAGGAAAAAAAAAAAAGGGTGACTACAAATATATAAAAATACCTATTGTTTTCTATAAACATGTTCTAAGAGAGCAGTGTGGATATCCCACAATGCAGAAGAAAAATGATACACCTCATTCAGTGCTCTAAAGAGACATCAACTCGTTTTGGAGAGGAACAAGCTGGGTCTTCTCACAGACTGCGTGCAGCAGAAAGAGGCTCAAAAACTTCATGGAACAACTTCCTCCACGTGGGCCTTCCCTATTCCTGGCTCCACTGGGTGCAGCCCTTGCCACAAGCACAAGCCCTAGAGCCAGTTTGATCTCTGTCATGAGCTGTAGAGTCATGTAAACAGCAGAACCCAGCGAGGCCCAGAGCACTGCTGGTGGCCAGAGACAGCGGTGCCTGCGGCGCAGTCACACCGGTCACCGTGGGCACTCTGCTGTCACCAAGCCCAGCTCCAGCTGCCACACCTGACCCCCAGCCCTGCCTGCCCCCAGGCTGCGGTTGCACGAGAACCTCCCTCTGCAGGGCTGGACTCCAGCCCAAGCTGTCAGCTGGCACCCCTTTATCCCGGCCTGTTTGCTCATGCCCTGCACCAAACTCAAGCAAACAAATAGATTAATTTGAACCACAGCTATTTCCAGATATTGGCAGTGGCCTGGATGTATTGAGTCCTTAACTGCCCTGAGCAGCCTCACCTGGGCTCCCACCCACATCCCCTGCCCATGGCCCAGGAGCTTTGTTTAAGCTCAGCTCCAGGGTACCCAGTCCCTGTCTGGGCTGGAGATGTTTGTGTCTCCAGCCTTGACTCGTGGGTGAACTTTGGTCCTGTGCTGTAGATGGTTTATCTCTGGTCTCCTCTTTGCCCCCACCTGAGTGGGTTCCCTGGATGGACCCTGGTTCGTTGCTCCTCATGTCTGGGGTTCTAAACAGGCCCCACTGCTGGCACCCATCACTGCCTGTGCTGCAGCCACACCTGGTTCCCGGGCCACCTTCCCTTAGGAATCTATTGGCATTTGCTGCGCCCTGGAAAGCACAAAATTTAAGTCAGAAGTTGTTAGAAGTGGGAAAGCATCTACAAGATACAGTGGAACAAGAGGAAGCTTGTCCACTGGATTGGCACTTCATCCTGGCTACCTGTACTTCCCTGTCTTGCTGGGTGCAAGAAGCTTGGGAAAGCATTATAAGGAACACTCAGTTAACATTTACAGAGAGGTAATGTGCCAAGTTCTTCAATGAAACTTCCAACTCTACATTTACAGGCCTTATATGCAATATTATTTTGGGGACAGCATATTGTATTCATTAGATATTTTAAATGGTATAAACAAGGCGGTAGAAGTACTCAAATTGCTGCAAGCCAGATGGAGATCTTATCATAATACCTCCCACAATTTGGAATAACTTCTTTTTTGAAAGTTACTCTGCTCACAGCCTAGCAGAGGAGTGAATCTCCTGGGCCGTGTTGGGCAGAGGGTTGCCTGTCTCCTCTCTGCCAAGGAAGGATATGAAGTGTTGCTCCTCAGCACTAGTGCACGGGAGCAGAAGGAGCATGTAGGCTTAAACAAAAACAAACTAAAAATTAGATCATCCAAAGTCACATTTTTGGAGCATAAGGGAACATTTTAGTCCAATTATCTTCTTGAGCACAGAAAGAAAAGGAAACATTTTACCAGAGTCAGTTTTTAAAAGAATTATCCTAGGTAAATTGATCCGCAGAGAATTGCCCCAAAACCTATAAATTATATTGATTGCCTTGCTTTACACTCCTAAAGGGTGACCAGTGAGTTATTGGAAGGGTGCATGGAGCTCTCGGCCTCACACATTGAGGATGGGCCTTATTCCTGCCTGTAATATGGATCAGCAAGATGCAAACGATCTCTGTCGTAATAAACAGGAAGGGAATTTGTATGCTTGACAAAAAAATTGAGAATACACTATTAGTGATTTCCTAGCACTGACTGACTAGATCTGATTTTCTTGAATTTCACTGTATTTGCATAGGAGTTAGGCAAGAGCACTTAGTCTTTTAATTCGGGGTGGATCTTTACCGTTTGTAATCCCATGCAATACTAAATGCAGTATAAGTTGCTCTCTGGAAGCACATCTCGTTTGGTACTTTCCACTTCTTCCAGCATCTGCCCTCTCATCAGTTTGTAAAACAAATTTAAAAGTCCAACAACTACTAATGATGGGAAAGTGGCAAAATGCTTTTAGGCATCTATTGTATTCTCAGATTATTTCAAAATACTTAACAGACATGGTTTGGAGCGATTTTAAAAATATTATATTAAATTTCTAATTAAAGTTTTGTGGCAGCCAGATTGGCTTATCTGAACAAAGCAATTGGTTTGGCAGAATTGACTCATGGTCATTCTACCTGACAGCATTCCCTTTTGTGGGAATGTAACTCTTACTGTGAAAATGTTGTACTAAGCAAACCTTAGTTCCGCTCGTAAATCAGTTCGATGAAAGGTTTGAAAGCCTGTTTCTATGGTGCAGCTAAATTACATTCAAAGTACAACTGAATTTGTCCCTACTTTTCCATCAAGTATAATGTGACTTAAAGAAATGTTCTTTAAAGATAGAGAACAGTTTAGAAAGCCAGATGAGAATTCCTGAATGAAAGTAGAGAGAATTTAGGTAAACATTCTCCAAGTTTAAAATAACAGACTGAAGCATTTGTCTTTGATTATCAATTTTAATGTACATAATAATGGGACTCATTCCCACTAGGACAGGTATGCTAAAAAAGTTTTGGAGTGCTTGCATTCAGATTCCTAAAATCAAACTGCTCCTAGCAGTCAAAATCCTACGTAAAGCTGGAGGAAGAAACAGAATGGCTTTTGATTCCTGTGTGAATGAACTTTCAAAATACTTGCAATTCTACAAGATAAATTAAATGAAAGATTTCTGGGAGACTACTCAGGCTCTCTGTACCAGAAATGCTGCTGAGCTGCTGCTGCAGCCACAGCCAAGGCACTTTGATGCTCTTGCATCAAAAGCCAACCAATGCCTAATTTGGAGCCTACCCAAAATTCAGCTTTTTTTGGCTTACTGAAACATCGACTGCCTAAGAGAGATACAACTTTATATGGGTCAGAGGCAGCTTCAGTGATGGCTCCAAATTATGTTTTGCCTCATGCACACTCCTCCAGTCGGAATGAAACACAGCCAAAAGTTGTAATTCATGAGTTGGTTTGCCAGCCTATGGAATTCATAAGTCTTCCCTGAGGAGGAAGCTGATATGTACAAAATGTTCACCTGAAGTGTAAAGAAAGAAATAAAACAGCCAAGGACCCATGAGAAAATAACTGCACAAATCCCTTCTGTTTTCATTTGCAGCCACAGGAGTGGACCATGTGTCTTCCTCTTGGATCACCAATACACACTAATTTCAAAGGGAATGTGCTTTTAATAAAAATTAATACAGGTTTTATTAATCTGACTTTCAACGCACATATTGATTAGAACTGGAAACTGGTCGTTTCTCAGCTCTGCTCTAGTGTAAAAAACTCCCCCCCAATCCTGCACCTCCTCTCCAAACGGATCAATGTCCGAATTCTTCCTAGTGATTTTTTTTTTATTGCTGGTAATTGAAATAACATCAAACCTTAACTTTAAAATATTGCTTTAGCTCAGTGTCAGGTTTTCAAATCTCTCCTGCAGACCATCATTCCTTCCACCAGCAGAGCCACGGCATTTCCCATATTCAGATCTGGGTTCATAACTGCACGTGGCAAAGTGAGTCAGCAGGATCCCTGTATTTGCATATAATGCTCCATGCAGGCAGCACATCACAAGAATTTTAGTCTCACTTCATGTTATTAAAAGCGGTCTTGAAAAAAAGCTCATGAAGAAAAAGACCAAAATGGTCATAATACCTATTTTTCATTTTAATACCTTTCTGTGCAAACTAATTGTTCTGCAGCTGTGCTCAAAGATGAAATCTGGTTTACTCCTATTGTTAGAGATGGCTGCAGTAAGAGTGGCAGGATCCCAGCCTGAAACAAATCACACATTTTCTGTCAATGGATGTTTGATATGTGAAATTGCATTGTCTGCATAGTACAAAACATTTTTCTGCTAAAGCATGAGGAAACAGAAAGGATGGAGTAGAGGGATCTGCTGTTTCTACAGGAGAAATTCCAAGCAAAATAGTGGGAGAGTATTAAAAAAAAAAAAAAAAGGAAAAAGTTCTGGATTTTTTCATTTCAATCCAGTAGTGGAAATTGATTAATGAAGCCCGTCTGCAGCCGGTACAAAGGGCCAAATCTTCAGCTAATATTAAATAGCAAGCTTCTACTTTTGAAAACCAGAAAGAGGAAGGGGACATAAAACTAAAAAACAAACAGGCATATTTGATCATTTAGTGGTGAATAGATCAGGCACTCCTCAGTTGCAGGGTTTTATTTTTGTGCATTGTGTCAGTGATTGGAAACCATATGTTTTAAGACCAGCTTCAATAGTATCAGTAGCTACAGTCCTGCTCTCAGATTACTTTTTACTGCCTGCCTAATTTTGAGCTTTAATAGCTAACATGCACTTTGTTTATCAGTTACAAATGTTCTGAATGTTGATGAAACAGGCTAAACAACACATGTTGTTATGTGGCTTATCATCAGTACCAAGGACCGAGATAAAACGTGTTTAATGTTGTGGCCTGCGACTTTGCAAACAAGGAGTTCTCAAAAATAAGAAGAATAATCTCAGAATTGATGGTTCTGATTTTGAATGTGAGATGTTAGCACTCAGATCCTGACACAGCTCTTCTCATCCACAGAAGAATCCATCCCACAAGGAGCAGAGCCTTTTGGCACCAAAAGTGCAACCAAGTATAGCACAGTTAAGCCCCCTCGGATGGCACAGTCCCATATGAAATGCTTTATTGCACTGGGGGCAGTCTGGTGGTATTCAAATTAAATACATTTAAAGTATTTCCAGAATCAGACCCTTGGTATCTTGCAGGCCTGAGCACTAATACATTAAATAGGTCATTTTTACATAATTCTGTTTAGCTGTAAAGCAAAGAAATTTAAAATAGTCTCTAGATTGTGTTATTTATCCTCTAATTACTTGAGGACAGAGTACCTCTCCTCTGTTTTTAAAATACTGCATAAATTAACAATGTTCTAACAATAACAGCAGAAGCAATTTGGGGCATTTACCAGAGAGAAAGCAACCATTAGCCCTGAGAATGAAATTTCACTGCAATCCACAAAATAATGTGTTAGGAAATATTATGGTTGCCAACTTTCGCAATTTTGTTGAAAGTCTTCTAAAATGTGAGGGTTGGGGTGTTTGGGGTTTGTTTTTGTTTTTTTTCCCCACAAAGCCTGAGCTCTGGCATCATGTGAAAACATGAAAATGTGAGATTCTCAGTTTTAATTTTAGAAGACAACTAAGTTACTCAGCATTGTGGTTGCAAAGAGAAATTGAAAACATGAACCCAAGGGCCAAAGAACAATTAGGAAGAGCCCAAAATGCATTACTTTTAAATTCTTACACTTCGTAAAGCAGTTTCTGACTTGGGGTATTTCTATGCTCAGTGTTAACCATATTCAGTAGCCCAACAAATCCTCTATATCCTTTTTGAGGACTTTTCCCCTTGGTTTGTGACAGAGGGCGACATCCCATCTTAATTGTCAGGGAGGATGCCGAAATTCAACACTGGCTCATTTCTTGTTTTTAAAAACAGAACCAGTTGTTTGTACTGATGTAGCTCTCTTCATTTTGACAATGAGGTCAACAGCAGAAACTGGTAATATTGCCTCAAGGGAATACACTTTCCATAGTAACTAAAATTTGGGATCTAGCTCTTCACCTTCTCCTCAGACAGGCTGAGGTGTGGCTCTCCCATACCATGGGATAAACCCTGTGGATCCCAGGGTCTGGCAGAAGACAGCTCCCTACATTCCCCAAGGACAGGGTATGGGCTGACTGCTCAGGTGCCCAAGGAGAACCATTATCTCCTAAATCTGTGCAGGACACTGGCACCCAGCCCAATGATTAGGAGCATTCCCATTTGGTGAATATGTGGAGCTTTCTGCACCGTTTCCATTTAGTCTTTGAGTTTATGATATGTGGGAATAAGCACAGACTAACAAGTCAAGCAAATCCCCTTCCAAACCCTTCGATTTTGACCAAAAAAAATTCCACTGCTCTGAAAAATCCCTGGCACTATATGGCTGATGATGCCCCAGCTTGATGAAATGGAGATTTTTATCAAGCCAGCTACTAGGACTGGCTCCTTCTCTCTCATCCTGCAGCCTTTACCCCATCAGCTGCCTGACCCATGCACCCCAACCCACGGTCTCACCGATTGGGCAGAAGCCATATTATGCCCTTGCCTTTCTAGATGGCTTTTAAGATCTACAGGTATTTTCCTGGATACTAACAATGATGAAAATGCTTTAAATTCCTAATTGAAAAAATATCCTTTATTGTCGTCTTTGCCCACCCTTTTCCCACTGTGCCTTTATTACTTTTCTAAATATTGCATGCAATGTTTTCAGTAAATAAGAAGGATATTAGAGTAGACAAATAATGTTTACTCTCCCGCTCAAGAAAGGTGTTTCTGGCACTGATTCACAACTCAACTCACAACTTACAAAAATTACTTATACTGAAAGGGACAAGGAGTGTCTTTTTGTGTGCAGGGTGCTAAACAAACAATGAGGTCCTGGTCCCTGCCTGGCTTGCCGTGGCATTGCCACAAACAATACTAATTCTTAAATACCTGCCTGACTTTAAGCACTTAGGTAAATAATTGTATTGATTGTTGTAGGCCTGTTCACATGCATAAAACTAAGCATATATTCAAATATGTTGTGAAATCAGGGGTTGGGAGAATTTTGCAAGCAAGGCATTTTTAGATATGAATTTACTTGTTAAAACCAGCTTCAAAAGGAGCTAATGTGGCAATCAGGCTTTTGGGCACGGCAGGGGGAGGAAGGAAAAGATTTATTTTCAAGATGGATCCAAGGACTTTCTTGTACTTCAGAGACTCCTCACCAGAACCACAATTACAGGTGAGAAAGGCAGCAGGGAAGTCCCCCCAGCCAGTGATTGCTCACAGTTTAATGTGAGAGCAGCATAAACTCAGAACTGCAGATAATCCATGGGGAAATCAGGGGGTTAGTGCCGAGAACTGATGGGGAATAACAACTGAAAGAGCTTTGGTTTTTCTAGGCTGGCGGGAGGTAGCTCATGCTAGGAAGCCTGCCAGCTCCAAACTGATGCTGGGAGATTTGTCTCCTTTGGACTGTAGGAACACACTTTGCAGTCAAACTGATCTGAGAGGTTTTGATAGTAAAAACAGCTGTCTCGTTGCAATGATGTTTTTGTTCCATTGTCAAAATTTTGAGTTAAATCCATGAGTGGGCTGCAGCTTGTTCAAACCCTGAACTCAACACCCTTTGTGCTCCTTTGGCTTTTCCACTGCGGTTCATGGGATATCTCCTTCCTGAGGAAAGGGCTAGGTGTAATAAAAGCCGTCAGGACAAGGAATTGCAGGTCTCCTCTGATGCCTTCCCAGTGCTGGAGAGACAGAACTGGAGAGCTGCGGTCTGTCCCAGACTGGTGAGCAGCAGGAATGAGGAGGAAGAGCAGCGGGTGGAAATGAAACACTCCAGTGCTGCTGTGGTCAGGCTGCATCCCCAGCGAGCAGGTACGCCGGCGGAAAGGGGCAGCTGTGTGGTACCTGAGCGGGGACGAGGCCAGCATGGGCAAGGGGAAGCCGTTTGTGGGGTGTACAGCACAAGGGGATTCAGGGAGGGTGAACGCAGTGAGATGTCCCAGCCCCATCTTCGCAGCATAAACCGTCTGAAGGTACCCCTTGCCCCTGTCTTGGATGTGCAAACAAGCAGATGAGGTGCCTGACTGAGGCGTCCAGCACATCAGGCAGGAGCACAGGGGGCACATGCCAGACTGCCTCTGGTTTGGTGCTGACATGGGAAATGGGACAGCACCTCTGGACGGCCACAGAACCATGGTCACCCTTGAGGTGATGTAAACTATGGTCAGGCTTTAGTCCTCTGGGGAGCCAGGAGCTGTGTGATGCTCTGTGAGTGCAGAAGGGTGGCTTGTGCGAGTGATGCTGTTTCTGCAGGACCCAGGGCTCTGTGGTACTGTGTGTGTAAGACAAAACAGATGTCAACAAAAGCCCTTCCTTTTAAATTGATATTTAAAAATTGTCAGTAGAGATCTGCAACACAAGGACTGTAGTGAAAATGACTTTTCATGGAAGCAGACACTACAGAGAAAGTGGTATTCACACGGTATTCAAGAGTCCAAGTTCTACACGACGAATTTCTTTCACGGACTTGCAGCTCGAAGAACGCTGATAGCACCGACATAAACCCGTAGCTCCGGGCGGGAGCAAGCGCGGCCAGCGCGTACCTGCCGCCGGTGAGAGCGCTGCCCGGCTCCCGCCCGGGGCGGCGCGTCCGCGCTCCCTGCGTCTCGGGGGGCGCGGGCAGCTCCGTGGCAATAGCGGGGGGCTGCCGGGCGGCCCCGGGAGCCGCGGGAGGCTCCTC
>VYXC01011106.1:1328034-1413588 GCA_013397175.1 Platysteira castanea | reverse complement strand
GGGGCAGCGCGGCGGCGGCGGGGAGTCCTGCGCGCGGAGTCGCTACCGACAATTAGCAAAGGGAGTTAATTGCTGCGCAGCGTGCGGTTGGATTTTACCGTCAAGCGAGCCCCGCTTATTAATTGTTTTAAAAGCTGAAGCGCGCGTTTAAATAAAATGAGCCACTGCACTTTCCCGTGGCTGCTTCTATGAGGGAAACTTGTATGTGATTTATGCAGTTTAAGTAAACTTTTCTGAGTGTTAAATTGTGCTTGAGCCCAGTGAATGGCCTCTTAAAGGAAATTATTCATGGTATACAGCTACTGATGTTCAGACATTTCAAATAATGATACGTTCTGTTGTATAAAGTTATGATTGCTAAAATATGTGTAGTGAACTAATAAACAGTTTATTGGTCTGTATCAAATATTAACAGAAATTTTGTTCAGTGCAGTATCAGATTGACGCATCCCTGAGCGGCATTAAAGGCAGTGGGAGGAATGGTTTATTGTTTAGTCTCTCTTGTGGACTTTATTAATTTACTGAGAATTTCTTATCTCTGCAATGCCATCCGTGGAAGGGTCCTTCCCCTTCCTCTCCCACAATTTATTGAAAAAGCATGTCTAAATTTCTTTATGCTAGTCAACATCTGTGTGTATTAGGGCAATATGGTCCACAAAAGATGGCATACGTTTAAACTAGTGGTTCTATGTCTAAACTAATGCTTCTTAGTTTCATACGGTTAGCATTGCATTGTTTTGTTACTTGTTGCTTCGGACAAGATAAATTCTTTCTCATCATCCTTTTTTACGTGGAGAAACTGTTTCTATTCCTTCATAAAGCTGAATTTTTATTTCTGCTTTGAAATTGAAGGCATCATGTGGCCTCAGATGTAACACATGCAAGTAGGAAAGACTTGCAGTACAAATGCCTTGAAAATAATCAGTACTCCCAGCTTTGGAGACATTCCAGAAACTTTTAAAGTATGTTTTGGAAATTCACTTGAAATGGTACAGTATCTGATAATTTGACTTAATTATTCTAACTTAAAAGTCTTAATTAAAAAAAAATTATCTAAATATATGGTGTAAAATTGAATTGTGAAGTTACGGAGTCAAATTGTCCACGTAATCCTTGTGCCTCTTCTACTCACCCACCAACAGGTCAAAACATTTGGCTAAATAACAAGTGGTGTATGCTTTTGGTTTTACGCTCATCGATTTGTTTTGCTTTGCTTTGTTTAGCCCACTCCCCTCAGCTCATTTTCTTTTAAAATAGTACGTGGAGACTCGATTCCCATGACTCGCTAATCTTATCACCATTATTTGGTTGAAATTTTTGAAACGGGTTCCTGTTTCAAATACCTCACAACCTTGGCAGTCTTAGGTTCCATTAGAAAAGCTTCATTAGGGAGAAATAAAAATGTTGTTGATAACTCCCCCTCCAACAATAAGCCCCATATTCAACTCCACGGTGTGTGCGGATATGCCTTGAATTATAAGAAGGAATTAAACTCAGGTATTCACACAAAGAACTTGATCTCAGAATATCACTTAAAGAGTCTCGTGTGTCGCTGTGTTGTTGTGCGTAGCTGGTTTATATGCTTTTCTTTTTTTTCTGAAAGTTTAATAATTTAACTATTAATCCTGCAAATACGAGTTGCATGTTTAACTTCAAGCCTGCGAGGCATCGTGCTGAAGCCTGCGTGGCTGTGTTTGTGTGTCAGTGTGTATATGTACACACTGCTGACAAAGAAAACAATTAAAGACGTTAGTAATTTTCTGCTGTCTTCCCAACTGTTATTTATGGTGTGTGGTAGTACAACAGCTATTCTGAAATCAGCTATAATTCTCTTCAGTAAGATTTGTTTCTTCTGTGCCAAATTTTGCAGTAACCAGATGGTCTTAAGGTGTCTTCAGCCGGAGAACAAGCATGAACAGTGCTGAAGACTAATTATTCCTTGCAGTAAATTCCTTCTGCAATAAATTCACAGGTTGTTAGACCTAATCTGTGGAAATGATTGTTAAGATTACTTATGCAGTGAAAAATGCTTTTATAAATCTGTGAAAACTAGCAGAAGTTCTTAGAATGCTAAAAAAAATATTTTGGGGTTAATTTTGCTTGGCTGGAGTAACTTTTATTTGGGACAGACTGTTAAATGAAGTTGCAAATTCAAATCCTTTTCACAAGCCATGGAACACTGCAGTTTTAAAATGAAGATTTTAAATATATCCTGTAAGTGGAGGGATCGTTTGGTAGACCAAGTAGGGAAATCTCACACTGCCGTTTCCAGCGTATAGTTAGTTACCCTGTACCTGTGTATTTTTCACAGAAGTAGCAATATAAATTTGATTAGTGCATGGTGGAGGCTCCTGGATTAACAATCAGGTTTCTTTCATTAAATTTCACATTGTACTGCACAGGACAGAAAAATAGTTAGGAACAAAAAATACATTCAGAGTTATAAACAATGGTATATACTAAAGTAAAGCCATTCAGGCTTAAATATGTCCTTCTTTTTGGTGGCTTAATTTAGTAAAATATTCTAACTTAAAAGTTTTTTTTTTAGTATATGTCTATGAAAAAAAAATGTAAGTACTCAAAAAAATGTAAGTACTTGGCATTTCGCTCACTTTGATATGAATAGGGAGAACTTGTCAAATCTCTTTCCTTTCCTTTTCTGCTGAAAAGCCAGAAAGACCATCCTGGTTGGGACTGTTCATTAAGAGATCCCATCAGAAAACAATTGCTTCATGGCAGTCAAATTCTTAAAACAATACTTCATCTTTATTTACAGATCTTAACTCAAGTAATGATGTTTAACAAACACCTTGTTTTAATCAGGTGAGGATAAGCCCTTCAATTAGGATGCAAATAATTGCTCCTCTTGGTTGGGTCAGTTGGGGCCTGGAGGTGCTGCCATTTGCAGGTAGATTTGGTGCTACCCAAGGTTTGAAGCAGGAGAGAGGAGAAAGCAGGAATAAGGATTTAGGACTCGTGTGAAATACTTTTTTATCACAACATTCAAAACCCAATCCAGCTCCCTTCTTTGTCAGGCTGTTCAGTTGCTCTTGATTTACTGCTGCAAGAGTGTGAGAGGAAAATTGGATCCAAAATAATCGAAATTCACTGCGGAGATGGTTCCAGCAAGTGTGTCACAGAGTGAATATTTAATTAAAAATACTCAAACCTCTTTTCGCTCAGTCTTTCTGCTTGTGCTTTAATTATGTATTTTAATTATTTCAAAGATGTGTAAAATGAGATGAGAAAGATTACATGGGCATAATCCTTCCCATTTAAAATTATTTGTCTGCAGCTGCTTAAATCCTGGCATTAGGAGTCACACATAAACATGTTTATTTAACATCAGCGTTATCTGTTAGATTGTACATGGTTCATTAACAGGGAGAGAATACTTTTTGTTTAATAGTGTGTGGGAGCTGCCAGAGGTCAGAAGAGGTTGTTTGCCTGAAGTCGAGATGGCATCTTGGCTTTGCTCTCATTCTGTTTGTCACCTCTGCTGTGTCCGGAAAATGCTTCATTAGTGCCGTGCTAAGGTGTTTTCCCTGGAGTTTGGGTACAGAGGCTCTGTGGAAAGCCAGAGGTGTGCTGCAGGGTTGCGGTAAGGTTTGTGGGGAATTTCAAGGCAGGTTTGTTGTAGTTTGTGGAGGATTGTTTTAGCTGGGGTTCGATTAGAAAAAGCAGCTTGGAAAGGATGGAGCGGGAGGGCAGAGAGGAGCCAGGGACGTTGTTGTGGTGCCCAGAGTGCGTGGCTGCAATGGAGGTGTTTTACCCCATCGGGGAGATGGGGACGTGCAATGGCTTGGGAATTGAGAGTGTTTTGTGTGCCAGTGGACAATGTTTTGTTGTGTGGTGTGGCTGGGTCAGAGCTGGGCTCAGGACAGCTGTGCCTGGTGCTGAGCTGAGCTGCGAGAGGTGGCACCGCAGGATGGGGCCCCTCTCTCTCCACAGAACTGGTGGGGAGTTCTCCACTCTTTCTACTGCTGGTTAGAAACGTGCTTGGACATAGGAAACTCTATCGGGGACTCCAGAAATATAGAAGTACCCATGGCCTCAAGTTTACTTAAAATGTTTGAGTATGAGTTCTGTATGCGAGCTAATAGCCACGCACTGCACGCAGTACTGGGAGAGAGATGTGCACACCCATCCTTATGCACGATTTTAATTTTCATTTCAGCTTCTTGGAAATGTTTCTGAATGTTTCCAACAAGTCAGTGAATTTCTCCAGCCTGATTTGGATGGTGGGGGCTCTTTGGGCTCTTTGTGCATTGGAGGGGGAAGATAATTTAAATTTCCATTAGAAAAAGGTAGAAAATTGCCTTCTTTGATTTTTATCAAGCAAGGATCCCTGGTAGATAATAACCAAAAGGCGTTGAATAAAATGAGCATTATTGTAGAATTGAGAGTGCTGTGGAAGATGCAATGTGACTGAAGCATACCGCAGATGTGCAGTTTTTTAAAAGCATAACAGTAAAAATAGAAGGGCTTAAAAAAAAAAAAGCTGAACTACTGTGTTGATTATAAGTTGTAGCTGAATCACTCTTAAGGCCTGGATATTGTTTTTAAAAAGCCAGAAAAACATCTATTTCTAAAAAAAAATAGTAAGTTCCCTCAGAAGGGGAGAGTGAGAGAACAAAAATAAGTGTTATCTTGGAGGAGGGAATGTCTGGGGTAGGGCTTTTTTCCTTTGAATTATTTTCAACAAGTACTTACTCTGTTCTGTATTTTTAAGAAATTATGTGGACAGCAATTTTGTTGCTTTACCAAGGCAGTGAAAACACCAAGAATCCTTTTTATAATTTGGAAAGAATGTCAAAAGAATGAAGTAGTTAAACCTAAGTGTATTAGATCATACGCCTTAAATGCATAAATAAGCATAGCTGCAATCACAGAAACCAATGTTAAAACCACCAGGAAAACTCACCCACAAACTGTAATGACTTAAAGGGAATGACCTCAGCCATTGTGAAATTTGTGCCTATTTGTTGACTGACATTTATTTGGTAGAAGCAGGGTGCGTGTTTTGTTGGGGTGTGGGATTTTGTTATTTGCAAGACTGCTGGGTTTTTTTGTTGTTGTTGCTGCCAGGTTTGAATACAAGGAGTGAAAATGGGCTCGAGGCCGTGAGAGCCTGGGTATGATTTGGGCCTTAGCATTTTGAAAAGCAGGTGAAGGGTTTATTATTGATGCACAGACTGGTAGAACTGAAGTTTGCTGTTCAGATGTTAGAAACTTCCTTGATGATAGCCCACTTCTAACTTATGCCCAGCTGGTTTCCCCTTAAGGAAATGAAGGTTTAAAGTATTTGGTTACAAACCTGAGATTTCTGCATGTCCATGTCTTTGTGTGAGTGCTGCATTAAATGCTGGTGCCATTCATCCCCCCTCTGCTTTTTGCAGAGGAAATTGATGCATGGTAGAACCTCAACTTGCCTTTGCTGCAACACCTCTTAATAATTCAGGAAAATGGAAGTCTTGAATTATTTTAAGTATAATAGACTTCTTTGGAAATGTTTTGATATAAACCAGCATTACAGACTTCAAGCTCGGCCAGAGCCATGTCTCTGCAAACAGGGTTTCTCTCTGCTGCCTGCTCCTGGCTGTGGACTCCTACTTTTATGGGTTGCAGTAATCAAAGAAGTTCCAGATTTAATTGCCCCTTCTTAGATGTGCAAAAGGGTTTGAGAAAATGGGTAAGTTCATGCTGTTGGCTTGAACACCTAACTCTAGACATTCAGTCTTGTCGTGCAGAAATTCTCATTTGCCATCTCTGCTTTTGAGAAGGAAAGCAGCCCAGCTAAATAAAAAAATAATCCTAAATAAAGAAAATTATTTAATGCTAGTCAGCCCAGATAGTAACTGGTCAACCCACGAAGAGTTGATGCCTCTGTCTATGCTGGAAAGGGCAGACTTCACAGAGAAACTCAACCAGAGCAGGACAGCCAGGTACTTCCAGACAAAGGGGAAGGTGGGGAATGTTTCTTAAACTCAGCAAATGCCTTAAAAACTGGAAATGCCTCTAGGATTACTCAGGCACCCACAAGAAACAGTGAGGGGAAAGTGGGGCAGGCATCTGAAATGTTTTTGTTTTTTAAATAGGTTGAGTAAGCAAAGCAGTCCGAGGGCCACAGTTATTTACAACTTTGTCTGTGCACCACGCAGAGAGGCCCATCAGCTGTCTTCAGGACAAGTTTTCCATCTATTGCAAATTGTGTCTTCTGATGACATACTTGATTTGGCTGTTTGCTGTGTAATTGTCCTACAGCTACTTGGAAATAACTTTGATCAGTTTTGAATATAGATCTCTGTCACCAGTTTTGAGTCCCCTTGCGACTGCTCTTCTGTGCTCGGTTACCATCCTTGGAGTTTAATTGCAAGTAGTTGACAATTCTTTGATTCTAAGTAAAGTCAAAATGTGTTTACAAAATACTTTACTCTCAGTAAATGTTGACGATGTGTACTTCATTTTTGTGAACTATGTAAATTTATTATTTTTCCCCACTACTGTGGCTGAAGACAAAATCTTGTCTATAATTGAGCAATACTTTTATTTGAAAAAGGGATTTTTCCACCCTTTAACAAACTAAAAACCACCATTTTTTTCTGAAACACAACACTTTTAAAAGTAAAACATGTGAATGTTATTTTCACTATATCCAGATTCTCCTTTTTTTTTTCTTTTTTGGTAGGCTGACTTTATTTTTGAATTTATAAACCCATGGTTTTTGCTAGCTTATATTTGGTAGGTGCCATGTTGGTACTACTCCTCTTCACTGAGATAGTTAGGAGTAAGTCAGCCTTAATGCTTCTAGCAAAATACATGAATTTTCTTGTTTCTTGTGTTCAGCTATGCATAAATGTATTATATCCAGTCGTGCTCTCGCTGCAGTTCCCAATCATTTCACTCAAATAAGGGTTGCACCCTTATTGAGTGGGAGCAGTTTTAAACCTTCTGTACTTGTTGTAAAAGTGCATATTTAAACTTTTTTTGTTTTTAAAGCCCATCATAACTGCTGCCAATGCAAGTCCAGCTGACTTCTTCAGTGCCTGAGCCTTGCAAAATGGGAGTGGGAAGCAACATCTTTCTGTGCTGTCCATGCTCAAAGGCTGATTTGCAAATCAGCGAAGGCTTCCAGCAGCAGTTAAAAAGCTGAATTGGGTGGGGAGGTCCCTGAGAGGGAGGTACCACAGCCTGTTTGGTACCAGTGGTTGTTGTTTCCTGCACCAAAACTTTGCAGTGGTATGACTTAGTCCTTGGAATCACATCTCTTCTGACCTGGTGCTCCTAAGTGTGTTGGTGGAGTTAGGTGTGCAGCAGGAAAATAAGGCAGACACCATTTTTTGTTTTAGTTATTGAAATGAAATTAAGAGATCCTTATTCTGTTTACCGTGGTGGCCTGTTGTGTAAATACCTACATTAGAGGAATCTTGTTTTTAATAAAATTGATTTCTCTCTGAATAAGAGGCAAGCTTAGGTCTGACCAGAAATACATAATTATTCAGCGGTGCTGTAAGTGTGTGTAACCCTGTACAAGGCAATGTAAGATTGTGTTCTCTGTAACCACTTTAACAGACCTTTGCTGTCTTTCCCTCTTCAGTGTCTCTTCACCTGAAAACTCTTAAGTTGTGGTTTGAAGGAAGGCATATTCTGCCTATTCTGTGTGATTTCATGTTGTTTGTTTGGCAACCATCCTTCCTGTTCCCTGCAGCAGATGAATATAATTTGGGGAAGAGAAATAGATGGGGAGGGGGACTGAGGAAGCCAAATGAGTCTTCTGTAAAATATTTGAGATGCAGCAAAACTTCTGGGCTAGATTAGTTTTGAAACACTACTTATGCCCCCCTGCAAATTAGGGGTGGGGTGTGGAGACAAATGCTTGATTTCTAATTGAATGTAATAAAAGATGCTGTTACTAAAAGTCAGATGCGTTGATGTTGGCGCTTGTTGCTTTCCTTAAAACCCAGGGCTTCTCCTTCCCCAGCCCCCCTGCCACAAATCAGGATTATTCAATCAAAACAGTGGTTTAACTATGTCTGTGGTGGAGCAGGATGGTTACTTAACGATGCACAGAAGCGTTGTGCCCTGGTTTAGGACAGGAAGTGGAAAATGAATATTGTTTTGAACTTGAACTTTGTGAGCAGACAGAAAGTAATTATTGGAGCTGGAACTCCCCTGGGAGAAGCGGGGGAGTGATGCACTGCACTTGTAAGAAACACTGTGGGATCTTAAATATCTAGTAGTGTTTAATGCTTTGGTTTTACATTTCTGCTTTTTAATTGATCTTCTGCTCTTCTCTTTTCCTGGCAAATAGAGGAAGAAACAACTGGATGTAAACTTAGTGTGCTGTATTTATTGATAGACACACTCCTGCCCTCCCTTTGCTGGTGGGGCAGGACTCTTAAATTTCGGTCTTGGTGTTAATTTCAGTTGTAAAATGAACTCTTTTGCTGCTGGGTTACTTAATGGAGCTATTATAATTTGAAAAATTAATTGATGATTAAGAGCACATTTATGTATGTGAAGCCATTTAATCAGAAGCTGTAAGTCACTTGTCTAGTATTTAGCTTTAATTCTGAACTAGAAATTTATCTGTCTTATGAAGTAGAAAACCCCACTGAAATGACACAAAATTTGCATGGTTGTAAAGTTAACATTTTGAGTATCAACTTTTTAATAATACATTACTACTAAAATATTACTGCTTTCTAGAAAAATGAAAATGGTGAATCTCTACTTTCACCATTTTGCCTGTGGCCTGTGGCTTCAGTGAGCTAACTAAGTGTTTTTAGGGTTTTTTCCCTCTATTTTGGCTGCTACTTTACAAGTTCTTCAACAAAGAATAGTGCATGCAATATTTCTCCTTTTCTTACAGACTCTGTGGAATCTTCTAGAGATTTTTTAAGTACTGTTCGTTATTAAATAATTAAACAAAGAAGGGAAAATATTTTTCTGCTAATTTCTACCTATGGTAGGTACATGGGTTTTCTTCTCAGAGAGGAATAATTCCATATTTTAAAAATACCATTTAAAGTATGCAAGTTAAATCACATTAATTTTCGGAGTATAATTAAATACATACTGTTTATAATAAAGTCTCCCTGACCAAGTTCACAAGACTATTTTAGTGGTGATTAAGTTTTAGAGGCAGTAAAATTAAGTCACTTTAAAAGAAAACTGTGTGATGATTTATTGTAGCAGAGTAGGTGAAATTCCTCAAGAGATTTTAATATCTTCCACCTGGTATAGAAATGAAAAGAAAATATTCTTTAGCTGGTGACTAATTTGTCACTAATACCCAGGGGTTCCTTCATTACAATGCAGAGATGTCAGTTTTAAGAGAAACGTACAGTGAAAAAACCAAGTGCAACTTCCCGTTGGAGACAGTTAGAAAAAAGGAGAAAAATAAAGGTCTGGAAAGCAGCCGAAGTCGTGTGAAGGAAGGCTCTAAAGCTATCAATCAGGGCAAAATGCTCGGGAAAGGATTTTACCTGCAGGCGTCAGTGGAATTCATTAGAACATGTTTGAGGAGGGAAGTCACTCGATAGGACTCCAGAGGAGGAGCTCTGACACGCAGCAGGACCCGGCTGACGCTCCGTTCTCCTCCGAACTGCACGTACTGCATCCTGGTGATTGCTGGAGGAGGAACTGGATTGTTAAAAAAAGCCACACTCTGCTTACTGATGGCTTTTGTACTTTATCACAGTGTTAAATGAATTGAATCCAGGGCTTAGATGAAAAAGCTGCCAGGGAATATCTGCAGCTCGAAGCTTTCAAGGGAGATCACGGTGTTTCTGCCACACCAGTGTCTTGACAAGTCATTTTTCCCAACAGAAAGTTATTCCAGTGTTCAGGGACTGGTGTGGTGTCCTCACGTTGCCTTTTGCTGCAGCAACAAAAGTTTAACTCAGCTCTTGTCCTTCCACTACTGCCATTTCCAGCAGTTTGGTGTGAGGGGGGAGCGTGAGCCATCCTAATCCCAGGGGAGCACAAAGTAAGGATTTCAGTCTCTCTGTTAAGAAACAAGCTGCTGACCCTGCAGCAGCAGCACTCTTGCTTCTTGAGGGCCCTCTGGTTTACTCTTCCCCTCTGTTTAGTACAACCCAAGAGGTTGCTCAGGAAGAGTGTTTGCAGTAGATGTCTGTGACAGAAGTGATGATTCAGTGCACGGACTCCAGTGGTGGCAGAGATGCGGGAAGGAGAAGTGAGTACTGCACCAAACAACCTAAATATTGGAAGCAACGTGCCCAGCAGCTCTGTGGTGAAGGTGTTTATGTTGCAGGGGGAGCCCTGGCATGTCCTGCAGACTCCAGGCCATGGTAGCACAGTTCTGTTTCTCACTAGTCAGATTTAATCTCAGCTGTTCTTTGGTTAGTTGGAGAAATGGAAGATTTTATGTTCTGTCAGAAGCAGATTATTGGAAAGGAGATTTATGGGGTTTGCTACATTTCTTCCAGTTACAGTGTGTTCTTCAGTCGGAGCACTGAGGCAAATAAGAAAGACTCTTGCATGTGTGGTGGGTTGACCATGGCCAGATGTCCACCCGGCTCCTCACCCACTCCCCATCCTCAACAGGTCAGGAGAGAAAATAAGATAAAAAAGCTCATGCGTCCAGATAAAGACAGGGAGATCACTTACTATCTCCCATCACAGGCAAAACAGACTTGACTTGGGGAATGTGAATTTATTGCCAATTGCAATAGCGTTGGATGGTGAGAAGCAAAGCAGAACTCAAACAGTTCTGCTCACCCTCTTTGCCAGGCTCAGCTTCGCTCCCACATTCCCAGTTCCTCTTCCTCACCCAGGGGATAGGGAATGAGAGACTGCAGTCAGAGCGTGCATTTCCTTTTTAGCACTCCTTCCTCACTCTTCTTCCTTGCTCCAGTGTGCGCTCTCTGCAGGCTACGGTTCCTGCTTGTCAGGAGAACCAGCTCCAGTCTGTTTTCTCCAGGAGCTGTGGCTGTTTCTCTCACATTTTTCCGTCCTGCCTTGCTGGATTTTGCCCTTTGACAGAGGTGCCACCAAGCCTCAGACAGGTCCTGCTGTGGGTCTGTGGTGGAGCTGGATGGAACCAGCCCAGGACAGACCCTCATCCTTCCCTGCAGCTCTCCAGTAGTGCCTGGTGCAGACAGCTGGTAGACCCTGACAAAATCAGCACTTTCTAAAATCACGTCAGACTGTGATCTGGAGCAATGGCACGTCCCATCCAGCAGGAATTCCTGCCAGGTTTAGAGCATCGTGCGACAGGGAAGGAGAGGGAAGAGTGACAGGGAAGGTCAGTGAGCCTTGCTTGTCCTGCCTCCCACCTGAGGTAAGAGACCTGAGTGCTAAAATTAGATCCACCTCTTCAAAAGTCTCTTGAGTTGATGCACAAAGGCTGTTCGGGCATCTTGTGGGCACAAGTGATCTTGCTTGAAAAACTGAGCCTGCACTTGGCTGATGTTTAAGGACTGATTTGGGTTGAAAATCTAGTTGTACTTGTATGGTAATGTGCTGGTGGTTAAATGTGTTGTCTTTTACAGGAATTCCTGAACTAGGGACACGTTTTTTGCATGTTAGGATCTTACAATGCCTAGATATGTTTTTAAAGTGTGTTTTTTGATTTTAAGTTGCCAGTAAATTTGTAACTGCTCTGAAGACTGGAAAGGCTTCTCTAGGGAACCTCTCCTCGGAACCTCTCCTCTTCCCTGCCTTTCCAGAGGCCAAATCTTTAATGTTTGGGGTCTTTTGCCTGTATTCTATTAACATTCATGTCTGAAACCTGTAGAAACAGGTGAGATGGTCTTACCATCAAATGATGGTCATCCTCTGATTTTAGTCATGCATCCAAGGCTTAAATAACATGTAAAATTTTCTTGTTGGGCTTGACGGCTTTTCAGCCATTAACCTTAAGCTTGCATGACATCATTTTTTTACCTTATTTATGCTCCAAAGGAAGGCATGTTTTGTTCCTTATGAGCTACTTGCCATTCCTGATGGTGATGGCAGCTCTCTGCCTAAGAGGAGCCTGGAAGAGTGCAGAGCAGAGTTTGTCTGAGGAGGGTAAAGGATCCTGCTGTTCTCAGTGGAATTAGGTTTACTTTGAGAGGGATCTTGCTGAAGATTTGCCTGTAGCTGCTAACAAGGTGGTAATGAATGTGTGCTGCTGGTGTTATTGCACATATTAATGTGCCAGATGCTCTGGCAAACAAACATTTTGTTGTGCTTCTTTTTTCTCCTCAAGATAGCCTTACATTTACGTTCTTGTCCTGGGAAGCAAGTTAGAAAAGTCATTTGAATAGCAGTGAGCTCAGGAGAGAGAGCTCCATGTAAGCATTTTTATGTTTCACCTGACAAGCCAAAGTCTTGCCCCAAAATATTGTCTGCTGCTCTACAAAGAAGCTGTCAGTCCTTCATTAATCATTCAGTGGTCCTTTAACTGTGCAGTAAACAAAACCCACCAGGCCTGTGTTGTCCTGCTTGCAGCCAATTCTCTTTTGCTCAACACCTCATGGAGAACTTGGTTTGAAACCCAATCTAGCGAGGTGCAGCCTTCCCCAGCAGACTGCTATTAGTGGCCCAGATGTCTCCTTAATGAAAGGGTTTTGTTGTGCCAACACGATGCTCTCTGTCTTTCCTCAAGTGGATGCTCTCTGTGTTGATGCAAATACCATTACCAGAAGAAGCAGAATGGAACCTGCATTGTTGTAGTCTCTGGAACTCAAAATTCTGTAATTACTCTTGGCGTATACTCTTAAGGGTTAGTGCATACAGGGGTTTTTTCAGCATCACTGAAAATCAAGCTCCAAATATTGTTGTGGCTTTTTTGTAGTGTTTGAAGTGGCTGGTACAGCCTTGTGAGTTTTGGAAGTGCAGTTTGGATTGTATTCTGCAAATTAAATGTTAGTAAAGAAGAAATAGCTGGGATGTGATTTGTTGAGGTGTTTTTCACATGGTCCCCTGACAGTGAACAGTCAAGTGCTTAGATGTTGGTGTATTACTTATGCAAAAGGAAGTTAGAGTTTAGTTGCCAAAATCTGACCTCTTTAACTTGTGAGTTGACGGGATATAAGTATGCTTTGCCCTGAAGCCTTAGCCTAGAAGTTACACAGCAGCTCCCAGCACGGTAAATTTGAAGATATCCAGGCTCACTTAAGTGCTGTCAGCCAAGGCTTGTGTTCAGTCTTAAGCATTTTTCG
The DNA here is from genome assembly GCA_013397175.1 of Platysteira castanea. Lineage (NCBI taxonomy): Eukaryota > Metazoa > Chordata > Aves > Passeriformes > Platysteira > Platysteira castanea. The sequence continues at coordinate 1,400,413 of VYXC01011106.1, read as the reverse complement.
CTTCACTTAGGAGAGCCCAAAATAATCAGTTCTTGGAAAGGAAGCTGTGTTATCCTGACATGAGTTAAAAGAAGTATTACTCCCAGATTGCACATGTCTTAAATACACTTCTCAAATTTGTTCTGCTGAATGTTAACTTACAATGGCGAAGGTAAGTGACTGTGAAGATAATTTTCATGTTTAATTAGTTGTGTGCATGATTCATATGTGTTTTATTCTCATTTCAGTTTCTTGCCAGCCTTGTATTTTTATGTTGCTGTAAATCTGTGAGTGTGTTTGGAGGCAGTGCTTGTGGAGTGATGGCCACCAGCTCTCATCTTTTTGAATGTACTAAGTGCATTTTTGATCCGAGGATTTTGACTCTCTAGATACTGACAAGTCAGATTTATTTTTTCTAATACAAAAGAGGTACAATCCAGTTGTCTTTAACAATGCATGTAATCTCAGAAGAGTAAACCCCAATGCTTATCCCTTAAAAAACTCCTCAGAAAAAGAATCGCTTGGAGGAAAGAACCTGCTAAGCTTTCTTTGGCTTAAAAATACTTGCAAGCACCCCGAAGCCAGCCACTGTGTACACTGATACTAAACATCAGTGAGCAATCTCTCACCAATTCCTGAATGCTATTTAATTTTCTAGTTCTCTAGTTGAACTTTTTGGCTCTGTTTTTAACTGCAGTAGGTGGCTGTCAAGCTGCAAGCATGACAAGAAGTAAACCCCCAAAGTGGTTTGATACCCCTGCAAATATGACACTGCTGGAAACACCTAAAGTAGACACCAAGTAAGAATCACTCGAAAGTCTGCACATGAGTATAGTTTATGGATTAGGTGGTGTGAGCAGAGTCCTCAAAGCCATTAAATTGATCTGTTTGTCAGTTGATGTTATAATAGTAAAAGTGGTGCCAACTTCATCTGTGTTGGAGTGTTTAATTGTAATCCTGTGTTTACAGGGAAGTGCAGGTATCTGTCACCTAAGCAGGGGAGTAATTTGGGCTTGTTTTAGATGGCAGTAGAACTGCAGTCCCCCTGTGGGCAGTGGGACCCTGCTGAGGCAATAGAGTTGATAGATCACAGGGTATGGTGTCCAGACTGGATTAATCTGCCTGAGAGCTGTGTCCTGCTCAGCCTGGCTGCATGTTCCTGTCTCCTCCTCTGTGTTGGTGCAAACTAGATCAACTTGCTGATCCAGCTGAGTAGAAAATCAGGAAAAAATGAGTTTGTTGGTCAGGCTTGTGTCGCTGCAGGAGGTTGTGGCTGGCCCAGGGACAGGACAGGGTTGTGTCTTTGGTCAGTAGTAAAGTCTCTGAATGTTTACAATCATTAGAAGCTAATCAAATCTCGGGATAGATGATGATACAGTTTTGCGATTACCCTTGATAACTGAACTTCCAGGCAACAGTTTGGGAAAGAAGTCACTTTGCAAGTAGTCATGGTAGTTGTTGAGGATTGATCAGCTAAATACTTTAGTTTAGGTGGTTTTTTTATGTTCTCTTTTATTCACTTAATTTATACAATTTCAACCCTTACCTGGCTTGAACTTCCAGCACTATGTGCCAGGTTCTGTCCTGTTCATTCACCTGGTTCCCAAGGGCAGTTTTAGGTACATATTTTTGAAATGTGCATCTTAAGCACATTCCAGAGGAGGTTCAGAGGAAGATGTGAAGCTTACTGCTGCTTTCTTTTATAAAAGCCAGAGAAGCTAGAGGAAAATTGTGGTTATGTATTGAATGATAGGAGTTCTTGCCCAGTCATAGGAAGCCCAGGATGGATTTCCTCCAGGTGCAGGCTGTGTGTGACATCCTCAGTGTATAATAGTAACACACTGATCCTTATTTAATTCCCATTTGGAATCTTGTCAGAAGTGACTTTCCCAAAATCTAACACCATGTTAGTAGGACAGTGATGAAAACCAGGTATCCTTAATTTCTGAAGTCATTGGTGCATTACCTACTTGAAGACCTTGCTGAAATGAGCTGTAGCAATCCCGGGTTTTTGGTTGCAACTTGTAAATTGTATTTTAAAATAGCATTATCTCTTCCTTCAAGTGGGGCTGATAGGATTGACTGACAAACTATTTTAATTACTGAATGTAGGTTGCATGTATATAAGAAAAACTTCTCTCTGACAAAAACATATTATATCTTGGCTCTTGGTGCTAACCAGCTCAACTTAAATTTCACAGCTTGCTGCCAACAGCTGCCTTACTAAGACACAGTGCTCGTAATAAATGAAATTTCATGAAAAAGAAAAATGAAAACTTTGTTCCAGCTGGATTGTAGAGGCAGTTGGAGCATTTCTATCATGCATATAAAGCTGCCATCCACATAAACATTGCAAATTAGTTTTTCATTTTTAATAATCAGGATCAGACCTTTTCTTATTATTGAGGCAAATGCAAGCTTTTAGAACCACACAATTTCATTCAATGTCCATTAGCTATTGAGTCCTGTCCAAAGTTAAGTGTTGGGGTGTTTGGGGAGAAACTCACCTTTTAGTTTCAGGTCTTCAGGTTTCTGACAACCAGCTTGGCTGAAGACCCTGAAATGAGCAGGCTGCTCTGGCCCTGCTTGGTAGCACTCAGAGGGGTGTTAGTTACATCATTTGTTCTTGGAGCTGTTGCTGTGCATTGTTGAAAGCCCTGCAGCTGGTGAGTGCTTGCCCGGACTACCAACGGGAATCTCAGCTGAATTATCACACACCCTCTCTGCACATGGAAGAGATTAATTCTTATAGCCACAAACAGAATAAATGCTTTGTACTTAGTACCATAATGTAAGTTCATGCTGAAATACAGTGCCAGTAACCAAGTCTTTTACCAATAAAATCACTGTTCTAATAACCATGTGTTTTTACAGCATCCTCATCCCAAAGGATCAAAGAAACATTGATTTATTTAGCTTTGGGTCCCATCCCCTGTTGTTCTCACTCCTTCCCCTTGCTCCCCATGAGCTCAAAAGAGCCATATATGAGATGAAACCCAACTGTTGGTGTGTAGTCCACAGCAGGGAAGGACACTCTGGAAAACCACAGAAGAGAACATTTTAGCCAGTAGAGCTGACAGGCAGGGTTGTGGGCAGACAGAACACAAACACTAGAGCCTGCTTTGGCCAGGGGTCGATACCCACATGTCCAAACTGCTGTAAAGTTCTTTATTGACAATAAATGGATTAAAAGTTGAAAAATGGAGCCTTTTAAAAAATTACACGGCATGCAGCATACAACTTCACCTGTGTATAGAAAAGTTTGTTGGACAGAGCTGGTCTCTCCAAAACCTGGTTGAGGATGCTACAGTGTTAGCTCAAGACTCTGGAGTGGAGAAGTGTTGGTGTGGGTCCCTGAAGGAGCAGGTATACATCGTGCAGTTGCGGTGCAGCAGCAGAATTCTGTCCTTTAATTAGGAAAAGGTGAATAATGCTCTCAAGGAGCTTTACCACCCTGTAGCCAAGCTATGGGTAATGTGATCATGTCCTCAGCCTGCTGTAAGGGCCCCTTGTCCTGATGCAAGTGTGTGCTAAGACATGGTGTAACATCTCTCCTAAGTAGTCCCTGGGGGGCTGTCAGGATTTTTTACCTCGAGGGTTTCCACAGTTGCAGGACTGGTTGAAGTTCCGTATCAAGAGGCAAACTCAGTAAGAGAAGGTTTCTGAAAACTTGAGTTGACAGAACGTTTTAGCATGCAGTACTGAGTTTACTTTACAAAAAGGTGTTTTGTGGTTCAGACTGTATTTGGTGGTTGTTGATTACAGCCCAAGACTTGCTGGGAATGTAGATGTAACTAAAGTGCTTCTTGCCTAAGAATATTCATTTCTTATGATCAGAGAAAAAAACAACGTGGACACAAGATACAAATTGCCATGACCAGGTCATTATTTAGTTGAGAAATAAACCACATATCTGGGGTTTGCCTCTGAATTATAGAGCTTTAGAAAAGTTTAATAATTCCTAATGGCTGAACATGCTACTTCTAAGCATAAAAATCTTGCTTCCGACTAAAAAAAAAAATTCTTTTTGAAAAAGAGCCTGTAGCTGAGCAGGTACAACTTTCACTGTTTTAAATGTTTTTCCATCCCATCATAGATGAGTGCATGAAATAGGTTGTATGCAGGCCTGTGGATCTGTCAGAACTGACAGTTTGTCAGGGAAAAAGAAATTGATACAATGCACAAAAACCCTGTCAGCAGCCGGAGAACAGTCCTATTCTGGCATAATTGTTACTCGAAGATATTTCTGTTGCTGGAGGATATTGTCACCTTGAGCTGTGCCTTGTTTGCATGTTTACTGCTGCCCAGGGTCTGTAAAGTAGAGATTGCAGCCAGTCCTTGAAGCAGCATAAATTTTTGTTACCAGCAAGAGTCAGACAGTGTTGGTGGGAGAGAGGGAAAGATTACGTGTTTCTGTGCTCAAGACTGTTTCATAGGTGTTTATGGAAAGAGAAGGTTCAAAAATGTTTGCTGCAAAAATGTCACTACTCTGTGTCTTAGTAGAAGAGAATGGCAGAATTACTTACGTATGTCTGTTTCTAGGGAGAGAATAATTGTTGGAAGTATTTAAAAATGAGAATGATTGAGTATCTAAAACTGTTCCCAACACATAGTACAAATCTTTTTTTGACATTTGATCTATACTGTTCATAGATCTTTTATATACACAGAGGGATTTACTGCTTTGTAATCAAGCTGCTGAAGAAAAACGTTGTCCTTTTATTCACTGGGGATGACTGTAACAAATTAAAATGGTTTCCCATTAGCCTTCCCTACTTAGCTGAACCACTTAAAATTACTTGGGACTTTGCCCTTGTCCGACCTCCTCACCTTTGCTCAAACATTTCTGCTTCCAGGAGTGCAGCAGTGTTGGTCCCACAGCCTCACCTCTGGGCCTGGAGTTACAATTCATTTTGGGCTGGAAGCAGCGAACCAAGACAGAGCCCAGAGTGAAAAGAAATGTTTGGTTTTAAAAGCCTCATGCACGGCAGGTGATGTCTGGCATCGTGGGTTGCTCCTAGTGTCAGGAGCTGATTGTAGCTTGATTGCACGGGTATTTTTCAGTAAGGCTGTGCATGCAGATGAAGATAGGTTCTTTTGATTTTAGGTTTTTGTGGGCTCTTGCGTTTGTTTGTTTTATTGCTCCTGTGAGGTTTCTGTGGCAATAATGGCTTTACCAGCTTGTGGGCAGAACTGTAGAGCTGAAACAACTGAACCTCTGAGGCTTGTCTGAGCACAGAAGTACATTTAAGCTAGTATTTGTAAAATTCTCTCTCCTGTTTATTAAATGTGACCAGAGTTACACTGATTTACAAAACAAACGGCAGGTTTGAAACTCCTTTTCTGTCAAATGTACAAGTCTTGTTTTAGAATTGACAGTTCCCTAATGTTAAATGCACACACATTAATCAATTTTTATTATAAAGTAAAAAGAAAGCCACAACAGTATTTAGGCCGTATATATGCAGTTCAATTCCAGATTATTGTTTTTAGTTTTGACAGGAATGGAGGGTCTGGATTTCATACCAAATTCCCAAATCTTGTTTTCTCCTGCCTGTTACTTCTCTTTGTACCCAGATTCTAAATTGAGGTTTTATACCTCTTGCTGGCTTGTAATAGTAACTCGGAGGTAATGTGAGGCTGTCTTAGTGCAATGTCGTAATCTGGAGAGCCTTAGAGAAGATGCCACACTTGAAACAGGGCAGAGAAATACATGGCATTACTGAGTTGCTTCTTTGAAATATTTCAGTGATACAAATATACATGAGGAATCGAGAGAGGAGTAGCAATAGGATATTGAGAAGTTTTTTACCAAATAAAAATCACTTGTTTATGCATAGAAGTCTGGCCAGATGGATTTGTTTCTGTGCCAGGAAAGAATGCAGGGCAGGCCTGGAGTGACCCCGAGTTTGTGGTGTACAAGGGGGTTCAAACATCTGACTTTGGAGGCACCGCCAGTGGAAAATCCCCTTGGCTAACCCTGGGCACAGGCTCCCTGATCAATGGCATGCTTATTAATGCTTACAAATTAATGCCTTGTTTTATAGAGAACACAGCTGGGTAGAGCTCCAGCTGTGTCTCAGCACACCCAAACTGGAGAGAAGTAAATGCACTGGGGACAGAGGCAGCTGCACCCTTTGGAAACACAGCACTCCTGGGGGAAGGTAGCAACAGGGAAACAAATGGCACTCAGCAGAGGTGTCTTGTGGTAGCCTACTGTTACAGGAATTAGGATCTGGTGCCAGCCCTTAAGACTCAGGAAAAATTCCAAAACTGTCCTATCAACCCCAACTATTCCAGTTTTGAAGTGTTTTTGTTAAGCAAGGGCTAACTTGTCAGAACAAAAAGAGCAGCTGTGGGATTCTTGGCTGGTCGTAGTGAAGATCTCATATCTTAAATATTTTCAGCTATCTCTGATTATTCCACATAGGTAAAAATAACTTAGTGTCTGCATAAATGTGGAGAATGAACACAAGGAAACACACGCTGACTAAAAATGTTGCTTGTAGAATAAAACATAACCTGTCATTGCTCAAAGTTATAAAATCATAACTGAGGACAGCTGGGTATCAGTGGTGTCTTCTGATCACAAAGATGCTAGGATTAGAGTAACTTTTGGAGTATTACAGGTTTCAGGTGGGTTGTACAGCATAGGCAGTGTCTGACAAAGAAATGTGAAAAACTGCTGAAGTTTCTGAGACTATATTTGGATTCCCTGCTCTTGTATCTTGGGCCATTGGGGTGCCAAGGACAATATTTTGAGCAGTTGAGAAAAGGAAATGTTCCCTAGTTTTGCAATTGCTGGTGAGCACTTGCATCCTGGGAGGAGAACAGTCCAAGCAGAGTGTTTGCCTAGTGAGGCTTGTCTCTGCTCCAAAGCACACTCTGGGCTTTTTGCATATGGAAGTACACAAGAATTCATAATCTGACCCCCTGTTTTATTTGTGTGTATGCATAACCTACAGTTCATTACAGAAATCCTTGCTGCAGCTCTGCCCCTGCCCTGTCTGGGTGTGATGCGGGGTTGAGGATGGCCTTAGAAATTGCAAGAAGTTTCATACAAAACCAGGAGCTTGAAAGAGCTTATGGCTGGTGAGAGAATGATCCCTGGCATTTCATAAATCATCAGCAGGACTAACGTGCTGTTTGGAGATTTGTATCATTAGCAAATTAATCATGCTCAGGAACACTCGGGTAGCAGTGTTGGATGAGACTGTGCAACCCCTCTCTGCCAAATAAACTGCAGGAAGAGGGGCCTGAGGGATGGGAGGTGGAGAGGAGAAGCCAGGCTCAGCTTTCACATTACCTCAGTGTTGTCCTTGATAGCAGTCTTTAAAAATATCAGTCTTTAAAAACTCTTAAACAAAATGACAGTGAAAAGCTTCCTAGCACTGTGCCTTGCTATTGGCAGAGTATGGAGTGATTTCTGCTTCTGATGCCTTCAGTGTCAGGCCTCACCAGAAGTATCCACGGGAGTTTTCTCAGTTGGCTCCCAAGTCTGTCACATCTCTGCTGTCCTCCAGCCCTGGGGTGCACATGGTCATCAGGACGAGTGGAAGTGTTAGGACCTGCCGCAGGAAAACCTCCTTTTGGAGTGAAGTTCCCCTGGAATTCCACCCACCTGAGTACTCATGTCAAAAACCATAGAGCTTTTCTTGGCGTGAACCCAGTTTTGGTGTAACCGAGGGTGATTTTGCCAGCCTTTCTAGAATTTCATTTATATGCTCAGTTATTAAGATCCTTGTGGTATTCACGCAGATGTTTTTCTCTTGAATTCACCAAACTTGACATTTGAATTCTAACCCAATTAGCAATATTTGCCATGCACTCCCGTCTCAAATGCATGCTTAGATGTAAGTTTCCATACACCTAAAGATACTGTTTATCCCTCTGCTTCTCTGATGTTGTCTCCTTTTCCCTTTAAAAAGTAAATACAAACATACACCAGGAACCAAAAAAAGTGTTGGGCTATTAAATTATGCCAATTTTCTACACACAGCCAAGTTGCTGTGTGTAGCCCACAAATTCATTTCTGTAGCAATGCGAAAGACTAATAAACCCATTCTGTATGTAGATATTTGATAAACTGACTTGTATATAGCCTTTATTTGGCTTTTTTCTTTGACTCCACTTTTTTATTAACCAGACTGGAATGCTTCCACTAAGAAGCAAAGCAATTAATTTCAGCATCCTGGAGCCAGGACCATATTTTGGGGGTTGCCATACATTGCATTAGTCTAGAGACCACCACTGCTCATTCAGTGTTCTGGTATAAGTCAGATAACTACAGTTAATGACTAAACCCTCAGCATAAATCTGCTGTGTTTCCAGACAGCTGTTAGATTAGTTCTCTCAGTTCTTCTGCTGTGCCAGTGGATGCCAGCAAGTTCCAGATTTAAATGCTTTTAAATGCTTTGTATAGCACTGGACACATTTTATGGAGCTGAGTAGGAGATATGCTATATTGTGCTTAATAAACTGCTCTTTAAAATATCCATGATTCAGCTGCTTGCGTGGAAAAATGTATGCTTAGCTTTGAGAAAAATCTTAACTCTTACAGCTTTCACTGTCAGGCTGTTGCTCTTAAAACTTGGACTTTGCTTACGGTGTATGTACATGCTTTTCAAATTATCTGTCCCACGTATTTACTGGCAAAGTGGTATGTGACAGGACGAGGAAAACGTTGCCTTTTTCAATTAGGTGTTGTTAACTTTTCTCCAACAAGCCAGAAACTCGGGTTCTTGTGGGCAGTCCACAAGAATTAGAGGGAAATAGATGGAGTGTAATTCTAGCAGAAACTTGTTTTGTTTGTTTAGAAATTGTAATGAGAGTTATTGTGGGTTTTGTTTGGGGTTTTTGAAATCCAGTGCACAGAAAGGTTACAGAAATTATGTTTTTCAGTTGTACTCCACAGCATTTCAAAAGGCTTTTCTCAGGGCCCATGTCCCAGGAGCTTTTTACTTCTGTCTCACACATTCTTCTTATTTTGTGTTATTTTCTCACTGATTTTTGTCTGTCTTAGCTTTCACCCCACTGGCACACGAACACTAAGGAAGTAGTTCCTAGAAGAGTTTAGGAGGGGGAGATTCTGGCGCACGTCATCTCCTGTGAGACCTTGCAGTTTGGAATCTTTACACCCAGTTACTCTGCAATATCTATTGCTGAAAATGCACCCTTTTAACCTTCAGGAGCTGTGTTAGAAGTGTAGGATGCAGGATTTTAAGGCATCAGATGATCCCCCCATGCTAGCTTGTGATTAGAAGCTGAGCTAAGCAAGGCTGGTTCTCTTAATTGTGGCATTTCAATTCCGTGCTTAAATTTGCAGCTGAACTGAATGAATTCAGTTGCTGGGCTCCTGAAAAAGTCAAACCCTTCCAAGCAGGCACACAGGCACTCTTTGTGGTGACAGCCTGTAAAACCAGCAGCTGTCCAGGGGTTAGCACATTGGCCATGCTTCATGTGAACCACGGCAGGACGTGTGTGAACAGAAGGTGCACAAACCTGGCACCTCTTGCTCCAGATAGGAGCAGACCAACTGGGGTGAAATGACTGGGACAGAAGAGTTACACAGGCAAATGTGAATTAAAGGGAGAATTTAACCGTGCTGAAGTTGGGTGCTGCAATGATGTTATGTGGTCTCGGAGGGAATAGGAATGTGAGATTTAGGCTTCTGTTTGATTGTGACAATTGCAGGCAGTGCCTGCTCCCTGCACGGGCACAAGAGCAAAGAGAGGTTCTGGAGTAGAAAGCAGAAGTCAGAAGTACACTGGTTTCATGGCATTTTTGCTCTTCTGTCTTCGTTGTTTATATATTTTTCACCCTCGTGTCCTTGTGCTGACTTACCCGAGTGCAGCACGTTGTCTTCATAATTTTGAGCTCAGCATGCTCAGAAATGGAAAAATGCAGAAACCCCTTTTTTATAGAGGAGGGGAATAGAGGTAAGCAGGTTAAATAGGAGTTGGCTTTGTAAACTACTCTGGTAACAGGAAACCTGTGCCTGACACAGGACTGAATCCAAGTCTCCCTTATGAGAGCCCTGGTCACTGGACCATGGCATCAAATTTGCTGTTTCTGACAATTTCACTCGAGAGAAAAAAGTAAATTGTTTTTCTAATAGCAGTTATATTTGTGTTAGTAATTTAAAATGACTCTCTAATTAGTGGTTGAGGGAAATTAATGTAGAACTATAACTTGCTTGAGCTCAGATACCTTTGCTCCAGTTTTTGTATTACTCCTGTATATGCACTAGTTAAAAAAAAAAATAAAACACAATCCAAAATTAGGCACAGTCTCTTTTTCCCTTGTTTTTCACTAGAGTTATCAGATTTTCTGTGAAGGGGAAAAAGAGGTGAGCTGCTGTATTTCTTTTGAAAGCCAAGCACTCCATTCATATATTTTGCACCATTGATTTTGTATTTTCATTTTCTGGTAGCTCATTGCTGCAAACAGTTGGAGTCAGCAAGAGCATCTTTGTGTGCTGCTTGTGAGTGAATGGGACATATCTGTGCCATCCTGTAGTAGCTGGAGGGAGGAAATGACTTTGATTCTTTTGTCTGTGGTAGAAGTTATTCCATAAAAGTGTCAGAGAGAAGCTACACTATAGGTGATGAGCTGAAGTTAATCCAATGTCAGGAAACACATCCACTGTTGAACCAGGCTGTCAGGCTGCTCTTCTGGGCTGTGAAAAGGTGAGGGCCTTTGAAGTCCCATGTGTGCAAGAGAAATTTGCCTTTAAGCTAGAGAAATTGCTGGTCAAATCCGAGTTTTAAGTCTAAGGCAGTCACCTTCTCCATGGCACATGTGAGCTTGTTCTCAAATATCCAAGCAGTGAAAGTCAGCTTTTACTTGCAGCTGGATTTCTTAATCTGTACAGATAATAAAACTCTTTTCTTAGATTATCTGAAGGAACTCTAGGTTCCATTGTCTGTACCTGCAAGGAATTATCTCAAGCTGCCCTGCAGTCCTGTGAATGGCACAGTTGCCTCTTGCTGGTTTGGATCCCAGCCCTCTCCTGTTCCCTGCAGCCCCAAATTGGGTTTGAGGGTCGCTGTTGACAGCTGGCCTCGGAGGTGATGAGCTGTGTCACAGAGTAGCTTCTTGAGAGTTGGGCTGGTGATCCCAGGGGTAAGTGGTGTATAATATGATAGGAGGAAAGTGCTCTTTCAAGAAACAAAGTGGGCTTTAACATACTAGTTTTGTCACTGAAGCTGTAAACACCTGCTAATAAAAGGTACCATGGTTTGTGGTCATTGAAAGTTGCCCTCTGTTTTTGGATTTGACAGTACTTTTGAAGAATTTGATGCCATCAAAAAAAAAGTTAGGTCATAGTAATTATATCCTATCTTTTTCATTTTGTTTGATTTTTAGGAGTGGGAGAAAAAAGTTTTCACCTTTAAACCAATTCTTGCTTTTGATCTCTTCCATAGTAAGCTGCAAAAAGAGTCTGTAACTTCTGTGTGCCTCAGTACACAAACACCATGTTGGTTATCCCATCAGCAGTGCTTGGTACTGTTGATGAAAGTTACTGCTGAGGATCAGATTAACTGCTTGAAATCTGCCTTGAATGTTCTTATGTGCTTTAGTGCTAACCAAGTGGCAAAAAGCTGCTACAGCACCACACATGCTTCTGGCTTTTATCTGACAGGTGAAGGTGGTCCCTTATTTGAGAGCTGGTCCTTAAAGAATTTTTAAATTAGTGAAGTTAGAAGTTTTAAATTAGTTTTTTTAATTAGTGAAATTTGGGATGGAATACAGAGTTTTTCTGCTAAGTAATGAGGGGGGTTTTTAAAACAAATTAAGTAATAATTGAAAGATGCAGCTATTACATGGCTGTCTACTTGTCTGTGTGAAATAAGCTGGTGGCATCTGTCCAGTTGCAGGCAGATGTCCACATCACAAATCAGACCCTTTTTATAGAGCAGAGAAAATCAGCCCACACTCTTTCAGTTCAAGCCAGGAGGGACACAGTGAGGAAACCTTGCATTTCTCTTCTGTTCCATCTGCATTTAAAGAAGAAAAACACACATATCCATCTCTTTCCAGAGAGCTGTTCCAGCATCACTGAATAGGAGCAAACGTCCTCCCGGGAAAGCATAGCTGAAAAGTACTGGAAAGAGAAATTTGTTGAGACAGATGTGCTCTTGTATAGATTAAGTATTTTTCTTTGAATAATCTAGTGGAACTTGCAGTCGTGCATGTTAATTCTCCTGGCTGACAGGTAGCTGGCTGGTGGGGTTTGTAGGCTCAGTCTGGTGTGATGGACAGATGAAAGGCACTGTTATGTTACACTTTGGTCCCTGCTACTGCTGCTAATTTTGACATGCCATTGTAAAACTCTTTACTTTTCATATATGAGAAGGTGTTAGATTAAGTGGTTGGCTAATGGGCATCTTTGTTCCAGTAACAAACTCAGAGTCTCTTTCAGCACTTTTCCATTTACTGCCCCGACTGCTGTTTATGGCAGCAGTGGCAAGAGCTACGGCTGCCAAATTTATTTTAAAGATCATGGTGTTTGGTGCCAACCCTAATCTCTCTTGGTGCCAAACTTGGCTCCAGCAGCAGTAGCTCTACATTGTTATTCTTGTGCAACAGTTGCATTACATCATGGTGAAAGGAGGAAAAGAGATTTTAAAAATTTCAGTTATTCAAATGCAATATTCACAATGGGGAAAAACAAGACGGAAAACAAAACTCTTGCAGTTCAAATGTCAAGTGTCCCTCTGTACTTTGTTAAGTCATTTGAAGTCTGTTTAATATCATAAAATGGCACTTTCAGGAAGTGTTTTTCTTCATCAGATCAGACTTCGCAAAGGAAAAAAAGGACATTTGTATGCATGGCATTGGGTTGGTGCATTTGCTTTATTTGGGGTTTTCATTACCTTGCTGTCCTGCAGAGTATCAGTGACTGGATGGCAGGATCTCTGTGACTCCTCTTTGTTTTATAATATCCTCTGGTTATCCCTGCAAAAATTCCTTTCCTCTGTCTAGAAAATAAACCTAACAGCCAATAGCTTTGGGAACTTGGGCCCGGGTCAACTTTCACCTGGGTTTAAAGAAAAAAGCTTCAGCCTATTGTCACACAAAAACTTGGGAAATCCGACCTTGGCCCACCTGAACATACAAAGTGAATCACACTGTCCCATTTGTTATTCCCATATTGTTATTTTAGCCTGACTTTCAAATACCCACAGAAACAAATTATTAATGGAGTTAATATCAAGGAAAACATTGTGAGCATTTACTCTGAGTAGGTTCCTTTTCCCCTTGGCTGTTTCCACACTATTAATTAGTGTGAGTAACAAATTGAAGTGCAGTTTGCTCAAGCATTGCTTTCGATTATTGTCCTTTTTTCTCCTAACGTCCCCAAGATAAGTAGCAATTACATTGTGCTGCTTTGCTCACTGCTGTTGTGCTGTAGCTCTTTAAAACAAGAAATTTTGTCTATAAACTGCCATTATCAGGCAATCTCTTGATTCAGAGTATCCCTTTTAAGCCTTCCAGTTTTAGATACATGAACAAAAAAATTGACATTTCAGTATTCCTACTGGTGAGGTAACCACCTTTCACTACAGAAGTATTATTCATAATGACATTTTATTTTTATTTTATTAAGAGTCAATAATGGAGGGGAAAGGTGGCTTTAGTTATATCCGTGAAGAAGAGGAGAGAAGGATAACTCCTTGAAGTTCAGCTGAGTGATAGCCTCTCTTCCTGGACTATGCTCTGCTCTTCTCAAAGAGAAAGGCTTGTGACTAAGGGAATATTAGAAGTTCATGAATTTGATTTATGTAACCACAATATTCACTAAAACCAGATTGGTAACATGACTTACTTCGTATCTAAACAGGGAAAGTACATCAGAGTACAGCTGGATCTCCTCATCCAGGCCATGCATTTGGGAAGCAGCTTCAGGGTTAAATGGTATTGAATGAGCACCTGCATTTGCAGTGCCCTTCACAGCAGTTGCAGTAGTGGTGGACAAGCTTTGCCTACAGCATTTATGGAGAAGAGTGTGTTAAGCAGCATCAAAAGGAGGGGAGCAGCTCTTGGTATATTATAGGGATTAACTAGTTTGACTCAACATGTTTGAGGATGACCCAGCCACAAATTCAGTGTTGATCACAGAATGGTCTAAACTTTGTGAATCTGATATTTCCATTAATTGTAGCACTAACAGAGGAGTTCTGTTCAGAAGTGCCATAATCTTATCACCATCACTGCTCCTTTATTGATAAGGAAAATGAGGCAATCAGAGATTCTTCCCAACCTTCTACACGCACAACAGACTTTTCTCTTTGCTGTCTTCCCTGCTTGGAGAAAGTCTGACTTGGGGGATTTAACCAAGGAGAGAGTACGTCATTCTCACTCCAGCCTCACCTGTACTGTTATGCTAGACTTTTCCCTCACATCCAAAGTCCTTTTGCTAACTTACATTTCATAGTTCTTTTCCCATAGCTCTTTCTGAGTTATTATTCCCCAAGTGCTGCTCCTTTACAGGCTGAGAACAGAGGTGCTGACACAGGCCTGTTATAAAGGGGCAGCCCTACCTTTCGTAGTGGGTTGCTGGAGCCACTGCAGGACTCTGACAGGTTTGAGAAGTAAATCAAAATGGTGAAGAAATTCTCATAGTCTGGGAATGGAGAGCTTTTGGACCAAAACCAGTGAGAGAACATGCCCTGAAGGACAGCTCTCGTGCCTCACCTCCTTCTTGGCTGTCTCATGTTCACGTTGGTCATTATTCATTGGCATGGATATCAATACTCCAGCAGTGTAACAGATTTCACCTAAAGATTTCAGAGTGCTTTCCAGCCCCTAAAGAGAGCTTAATTGGCAATTCATACTGTAGTTCCCAGTTTTACAGAGGCCTTAACGTAGTCCTGAGAATCTTGCCCGATCTCATAGTGATTGGAATAACTCAGTAGGAGCTGCTCTGTGTTACTGTGTTTACTTCAAGGTGAACTGCAGCCCTAGGGAAAATTACATCTATATTAAAAGGACGTTTTGTTACTGCTGTTTATTTAGTGCTGCAGTACCTGGAGATCTCACAGACAGCAGGACACCATTGCACTGGTGAATGCTTCACATGCATAGAAGAGGAACACTTGTCCTGCAGCTTCTCTAGGGAAGACACACAAAGGTCAGGAAGCACAGTGGTGGCACAAAGGACTTGCCTAGGAATCAGCTGAGTTACCAGGGGCAGAGTAGGGAGAAAAGCCCAGTTCTGAGTCTTAGACCATGGTTTGATCTGCTATTTCTCTATGACAGAATTAATCTCATTGTGTCCTCTGTGAGAACTGTTCCTGTGTGAGCGAGCACCACTTTTCCCTGCACACAGTTACCTGTGGACTTTAACGAGTATTACTTCTCAAGCGGCATGGGCAAGTACTTTCTAATACACTGATGTTTTTATGGGAACTTCATAGAATCATAGACTAGCTTGGGTTGTAAGGGACCTTAAAGATCATCTCATTCCAACCCCCCTGCCATGGGCTGGGACACCTTCCACTAGACCAGGCTGCTCACACTGAGGGTTGGGGCAGCTTCATGCATGATGCATCACTACCTTTTGAATGAGGAGGTTTTTGTTAGGATATGGGTGGTATAAATGTTCTAAACTTCCTGGAAAATGTTTCCCCTTGGCACTTGTTCCAGCTAATGGCCAACTTTGACTGCATTAAACTGTGCAGTGATAGAATTCCTGTTGCCCTGCAGCTCCAGCTGTGTGAGGTGCTTTCCCTCCCAAGCCCTGTGCAACTTGTGATGATTTGTCTTGTCCTGATGCATTAAATAGAGTTTCGGAGAAGTTATTACTTGCCACATTGAAGAGTTAGTCTTAGAAAAATTATTGCCTAAAAGTATTTTCTCTCATGCCACTGGAGTCTGGGCAGGTGTGCCCAAGACTCTGCAGGAAGGCAAGGAAAGCTCTGTTTTCTATTTGTGATTTTCCACTACTTTTTTAAGCAGATGATTTTTTCTGTAATGTTTAGTGCTTTATTGTCTCTGCTTCATCCTGGTACAGTAGAGCTGAGGTAGTTTCTGGATGCTTAATTTTGCTTATGTAATTGCTTTATGTTACTCTGTATTGATGCAGATGTTTTACAAAATAAGGCCCCACAAACTCACACACCTGAGAATGAGTTTTTTGCTGGTAAGACCAGAGTTTCATGTCCTAACATAGATGCTGCTTTTTACTCACCATGACATGTGAGGAGAAAGCAGAAAACTGAGTGAGGGGAATTCACTCCAATTGTTTATATTTATATTTGGTTTTACTCCTTGTGATTTCGAGGAGAAGGAGTAAAAAATGTATCTCTTCAAAGTGGAAAGAGGTGACAAGTGTCATGAGCTGGCCTCTGCAGCCCGTGGTTTGGGAAGCCCTGACTCTGGAAGCAGTTATTTTGCATTATGGCAAATAATTCTGCAGGGCCCCAGTTCTGCAGCTGGAGCTGCTGGAGTGGTTTTCTGCAGTCCCATGCAGCCCTTGCATGCCCGGGGGGTCGGAATAGGAACAGGTGTGATGAAATTATAAAGCTTGTGAATGTCAAGGAGGAATGTGGAAGCTGAAAGAGATTAATTATGTACATTTGTATGTATGCATACCCATACAATTTTATATTTCAAATCACTGTAGGCTAAAAGCTCATAGTGTTTATCAGTCTGGCCTGTTCTGTGGGGTACTTGCTTGTTTGCAGTGAGAGACTTGAGCAAGTCTCTTTGCAAGGAAGTGTTGCTCCACTTAACAGATAGGTCCAATAGACCGAGAAAAGGCATTGTGAAAAATTCTGCTTTCTCATTTTGACTTAGAATAAGTGAAATACTGCCGTTGAAATGAATTTTAAAAGACCCAGTGACTCCAGCCAGTGTCACGATGTATTTCTGGTCAGGCTGCCAGGCTGAAAGTCTGTGGTGTGAACTCCATCAGGAGCTCACTCAGATTTTCACTCGAAGCTGCCTCTCAGAATGTGCTTTCAGGATGAATGGTGAAGGTGCCTTGTCTTGTGAGGTTTTATGTGCATTGAATCCCCTTTACTGTGGACTGCTCAGCCAGAAAATGCTGCTGCTTCCCCTGCTCTATCTTGCTTCCATCTCCTCCCGTGATAATCACAGGCAGTGCAGGGGGATCACAGCCCAGCTCATCCCCCTTCTTCATCTCAGTCTCTTCTGTGTCTGCTGGGAGGGTCAGGAAATGAGCACCTGAAGAAGGCAGTAGTGAAGCCTTGCTAGGAGGAGGAATTTATTTACATTTATTTCTATGAAGACGCCCTGCTTTTTTTTTTTTTTTTTAATTAACAGATCTGAGGGTAAAAAGAAACAGTATATTTAAAGAAAAATCCTTGAAAAGCAGACTGGAATAGCAGGCGATGAAGCCTGGTGAAGCAAGTCAGTGCTTCTGGAAATTCAGGACTTCCAGGGAAACAAGGCATGCAATTATTTGTGCCAGTTCCAAGCATTCAGAATTCTTAAGGCTGACTTTTCTTTCCAAAAAAAAAGTGAATTTGGCTCAAAAAATTCATGAGACAGGAATTTTCATCTGTTTTTTACTGTCTGGTCTATGGGTTAGAGCAAGACAGAAAACTTCCAGTGAAAGTAAAATTTTGATAAAAAAGACTCTGATTTCAAAAAAAAGACAAAACACAGAAACCATGTGGGGAAAGATTTTAAAGCTGATGGAATACTTTGGTTATTTTTAAACAATAGTGGTTTCAGAAGTGCGAAATAATTGGTCTATTTTGTTATTTTTTCTCAGTTATTTTTCTTAAGCTTGTTTAGAATTAACACTTTTTTTTTTTTTTAAGGAGGAGGAATTTGAAAATCTTAATGTTAACCCACACCATTTTTCCCCTTATCTATCCCATAACTTTTGTCTTGTTTCTCTCGTTTTCATCCTTAGCCTGAGATAATAAGTGCTGGCAGCTAATGCAGCTCTGTATCCCTACCCCAGGGGCTGTGCTACAGCTGTACTAAGGAGTCCTCTTTCTTTTGTGTCTGAAACGGCTGGGCAATGATAAATCCAGACAAGTACTGCTGCTTTTATTGTGCAATTACATCAGTAAAAAGGAGCTCTCAGGAATATCAACAGCCCGAGGCATCTGCCCTGCAGGTCACCTTGAAAGGATATCTTGTCATCGAGGCTGTTCTGTCAGTCTTGGACATGAGCATTAGTGCCAGCCCGGGTTTAACTTTATGCCTGTTCAGGCTTTTCCTGCATGCACCTATCAGATGTACTTGTGGATGAACTAAGACTCATTATAAAAGAGAAAACAGGGTCGTGGTTTTCACCTGCTGAAGCATTTCTGAGTTTTTGAAATGGAACAAAGAATCTATTATAGATCGAGAGAAGAATGTCCAAACAGTGTGGGGAGGAATGTACTGACAGAGGAAATGAAATTACTTTCCTCTGCTTTTGAAATGTGTGGACAGAAGTAGCCAAAATCTTCAGTGTGGGAGATTCCCTATGATTATACCATGTGGAAGGTGGCTGCAAGATAATACTGTTTCCTTTGCTTATGAATGATTCCTTTGTTTTTGTACAGGAGTAAAGTGAAATTGGGAGCAGAATTTTGCAACCAGAAGTCCTGGCAATGCTGCTTAAGCTACTATGCTTCCCATGGAGTTAAAACGGTAGAAGTCTTAATTCCCAATGAAAATAAATGAGGCATAGCAGGTGCTTTTGAAAATTTTATCCATATGGGAAAAAAAATTAATCTTGTATTTCCTAGGAATGAATTAAACCCAAAATTTTTAGGACTGGGATGGGGTTTTTTTTGTTTTCTCTGAATCAGAGAGTGAGAAAGCCGTCTTCAAATTTTTTTGTATGTGATTCACTTCTGAAATAAACTGGGGAATCAGACTGTCGTCTTTTTAATGATGAGTACCACTGGAGTCATAAAGTACTTCTTAGCAATCTGCACCGTTTTTTAGGAGAACAGAAAGATGAAAGCAGTTGATCAACTAATCAAAACCAGATAAAGTCATGGGAGCAAGACAAAAATGTTACTCTTGCAATTCAGCTGCAATCTCTGTCTCTACTCCTCCCCTTCCCAGCAAAGCTAACAGCAGAGGACTTGGCTTGTACCACTCCTGCCTAGGGCTCTGTGTTGGCATATGCATATGTTTAGGAAGATCCAGTGGTTTAAGCTTGTATTTGGCCTCCATCCAGATACAAGTAAAAATTCTTGAGAAGATCATTGCATGGGATTGTTGCAGGGAGTGTAATTTCTGTATTTACCTCTCCCCTCATGGACAAGCTTTTTGCAGTTTCTCACTCCCTTGAAGTACTTGTCTTTTCCACTGTAGGGTCTGGCAGGTTTTTCCCAAGCAGAGGAGTTCTCTCTTTTTCACCTGCAGGGCTCCTAACTCTTCAGTTCCTTCACTGATGACAGATGCAGAGCTCATTTTCTTTTTTTCCCACACCCGTGCCAGCTTTTTCCCCCCATAGTGTCTTTCACTCCCAACTGTCCTTTCTATTGCTCAAATGCCCTCCTGCAGAGTGCTGTCATTTTGGGGGAACTGCTCTGCTCCTCCTTGCACAAATTCCCTCCAGAATCTCTCAATCACTTGGCCATTGAGTTTGCTCTGGTACCTCATACTACCCAGATGTCTTATTTAGTGAAAATGCCCTCAAAGTTCTCCTTTGAATGTTTTTTTTCTACCATTCGTGTACATTTTGAAGCCAGAATTCTGTCTTCTAACCCGAGAAATGGAGTAGAGATGAGTGAAAAGTGCAGACTCCCAGGCACAAGTCCACTGCCTCGGCAGTGAGGATGGAAGTGCCTGTGGTCCTGAGATGCCTTTAGTGTGTGGTGGGGAGGGTGTGAATAACAAGTGAGCGCAGACTGAGAGGGGATTTAAGTTATGCCTGAGCAGCAGAGCTCCGAGCTTTGGAAGGAGACTCCTTCATCTGTTGCTGCTGCCTTCTGGCTTGTCAGCTGTGCTGGGTAGAGCTGTGGTGTGGTTTGGTCTGCCCGTGATGCCACGGTGGTTTCCTGTTCCATCCTTTCAAAATACGACCCGTGGAGTTCTCAGCACCTTGCAGACTCAGTCTGCACACTGGGTCCCTCCTTGGCATTGCACTTACACCCATCTTCGAGTGCTTTGCTGGAGAGAGATGAGATCACTCAGGAGTTTGATCTTCAGCACACATTTGACTGCCTTGACTTGGGGTCTGGAATCACTGCCTTCAAAACATGACTGTAAAAGAGTATGTGATTTGCCAGTTGCCCAAACACCTCAGTCAAAAATCTGAAACCTTAAATTGTTTTAATCTGGCATTCCTAGCTTCATAATGACTGAAAAAAATACCTCTATTTCTATTTTTTCCTTCCTAAACGTTAGAAAAAAGGTTTTGTTTTTGGCAGAGATTTTGTGGGCTAACTTTCAGGACAAAATACTGGGGTTTGAGTAGGGGATTCTAATGGAAAAGCTGAGCAACAAATTCACACAAGGTTCTTCTTAATTATAGAAGCCAAAAGCTCTTCCAGATGTCTGTCAGCCCTGCATGCTAGATGCTGCCATCACTGGTTTTAATAAAAGCTCATATTCAGCAAACTTTATTACTGATTTACTGTACACAGCTAAAGCCAGAAAATGTTTTTGCTCTAAAAAGAAAACAAAGACCTGATATTTTCATCAGCTGCACTCCAGCATGTCATTTACTATGTTAAATACCAGCCCTGTTCCATTATTTGACTTTTTTCTGTAGCTTGCCATCATTAAAACTGGAATTTCAGAAACTCTTGTCAAGAAGTCCATAGGCAAGAAATGCACACGAATAAATCAGTAAATGGTGCGTGCAAAACAGGCAAAGCCACTAACAGCACATATACGTGACATGCACAACCAGACAGGCAGTTCTGTGAAAAGTTACCTGTTTGTACATGCAACTAATACATACTCTAAAGCAAAATGAGAGCTGAAAAAAACCCGGGAAATGTTATAGCATAAATACAGGACAATATGATGTGGCTTTGTGAATACAAAAGTGAACAGAACAAAACCAGTAGAAAAATCATCAGGCAGAGAGTAGCTAATGAAATCTCTGAACAATGATGTAATTAAAGTGCATTAATCACTATAAAAGATCATTTCCCTTTAAACATCTGCTCCTGTTCACTTGGCAACAGCCTGGGCAGTGTCATGAGTGATGGGGGTTTGGATTATGCTGAAGGGCATGTGTTATCTGAGAAACAAGGTGGAACAACCCCAGCTTGACAGGATCTGGGACAGCAGTGCTTTCCCTCAGTTCGGGTATAACACCAAGGAAGGAAGGGGAAGAGAAATGAGATGGTGTGGAAAGGAAAAGCTTGTATAAAATGGAACCCTGCCTTCTCAGCCATGCAGACAAAATTGAATTGGGTGCCAGTGGATTTGAATAAACTAATTCCTCTGGGAAAAAAAGCACCTGCCCACCCTGCTGCTTTTCAGAGAGCATTAGGAGCCGTAGCTCATATGAGACACCTTGTTCTGTCCCACTGAGAAGTGCCATGAAATTCTTCCTGAGCGCTTGCTCTGTGGCAGCCTGGCTGTGCCAGCGGAAGAGTGAGATGAGGCATTTCAGGAGAAAAAGCTCTGGCATAAGCTCAGTGTGCAGAAGAAGGGCTGTGACCATCCCTCACTGCCCTACAGCCTGTGCTTCGGTACCAGATGGAGCATAACTTCCTCCAGGGCTGTGAGGGCTGAGTGAGGCCTCTCATGAGCTGTGTTCTGAGTTAAGGGAGGAGTCGTGGATTGTTGTGTAAGCTCTTGTCATTGGACTGTGTCCCCTGGGTACACCTGGGGACTGGTTTTTGTATCCTTGCGTACCCCTGACTCCTTGTTGCATTTCCCTGCAGTCGGTGGCAGGGACACTGGCTGTGGGCACAACTGGTGGCCCCTGTGCATCTGCTCCTTCAGTTTGTCTGTATCCAGGGCAGGAACAGCGGGGAGGCAGCTGTGCTCCTCTTACGGGCACACCTCTGAAGGTGGAACCCTTTGAGACCCACTAGCAGCAAAGATGCAGCTGCAGAGCAGCTCTGATTTTTATGCTGGTGTTGTTTCCTTAGCAAATCTGTAGCAGGTAGCACTGGGGGAGCGGGGATGACACAAGTGTTGGATCCAGAGTAACGCGTTCCTACCACACTGGTCATTCATAAAGTCTCCTTCATGGCACGTACGTGGGAAGCCTTTGCCAGCCTTGGACTCGAGGCTGCGTTGGTGATGAGAATGTGCATACCCACAGGGATTTCCAAGGGAGACAGATCCCAGATCCCACCTGGAGAAAGAGCACTGGGGTTGTGGACACTGTACGTGGTTATGCCTCTTCATACCTATTTTTGGTAGTTCTGTGAATTCAGAGGGTTCATGCTTTTTCTGTCTGTTAGGTGAGAAAGTGAAAATGAACTTAGCTTCGGTCTTTGCTGTTCAGTTGCAGGTGAAATACTTGATCTGGTTTGTGCCTGTTCTTAACAATGCTTGCCCTCCCTCACAGGGACTTGCAGGCTTTGTAGGAGGAATTGGGGAGGTTCAGATAAAAAGTGTGTGGTTTTCTGTTCCTCAAAGCTGGTAAAGTCGTACAGTGGTATTTAAACAAAAAATCAAAACAAACCTCTTGGCTTCTCCCAGAAGCACATAGGTATTGCAGAAGCCTGAAGATTCCAGGTTTATGTGCTGCTTTCTGTAACTTCACGATGTTTTAGGTGTGCTGTGGGTTGTTACCAGCCATTCCACCTGCTGCCTGTGTAGTCCAGCTCAGGAAGGTGCCAGCCTGGGAGCAGGGATGTGCCAGCTGCCTTGGCAGGCAGCACGTCAGTGAGGAGAGAAGGGAGCCTGAGCAGGCTGCAGCCAGGTGCCTTGGATCCACTCACCACCACATTCCCTCTCCCCCATCTGCTCCTGCTCAGGCCCTGCTCTGTCCGAGAGCACAATTATGCTTTTCCCTAATAGCCCTGATTCCACCCAGTGACTTCCAGGGAACTGAAGTAAGGTTGTGCTCTGTGTGGCCATGGAAAGCAAAGAAGGGCAGAGAAACTTTGAGTTCTCTGTTCGTCATCTGTTCTGGGCTTGAACCAAAAGCTGCAAGTTTAGTCTTGGAAAATTCAAATAGGTTTCCATTGCATTGTGCGTATTTAAAAAGAAATAAAGACAACTAATTGAGAAATTTAGCTCCAGATTTTCCTTGGTTGGTGAGTTCTTCACAATTCTAGATGCAGGCGTTGGTTGCACAGGGGACAAGGGGAAAACATTATGGGAGTAAAGGTTTCAAGGAAACCTGCCTTGCATGAAGGGAGTTGTGCAGGTATCAAACAGAACAGACCTTATTGGCCTTAGCCCATTGTCTTTACCAAAACTTGCAAACATAGGTGTGTAAATCTGTGCACTTAATGACATATTTAGTACCCATCCAAAACATCCAGCACTTCCAAGGGTAGCAAGCATCTGAGAAGGTCTTTAGCTGGAGGTAGGCACATGTGAAAATGGTGGTGTGTACATGAATAAACATACTGATTTTATACGTGAGGTCTGAAATAATGATTTAATCCTCTTTTCTGGACTGTTTATGTAATGCCGAGGTTTTAAGCTTTCATTGTGGTGTAGGTCATGTGCACACATAAAGAGTTATGTTTTTCTTTGAAGATGTAAGTCCTGGATATCGTTAATTTGAAATTTTTGGTTGCATCAGATAAGGTTGCTCATGGGAAAGGGACTGTCCTTGCGTCACTGCCACCTAATGGCCAGGACACTGTAGTTGGGTGCCTGGTTTGGGTGTCCCCTGGAAAACTGATCCTGTCACCAGGACTAACTTTACTACCTTGTAAGACTAGATAATGATCCTAGCTGCCCTCAGCTTCATTTTCAGCCTGTAATAGTCCGTTCTGCAGCCTCACTGGACACTGGTGTGTATAGTCTTGCTTTGATGGCATATGAGAGATCAGGAATTTAGTTTTTGTATGGCAAAATCCAGGAAGAAAGGAAAATCATTAATCAGATGGGTGTAATCTCCAAGGAAGCAAGTACTGCATTTTAATTCAGCGTTTCCCTTTGATGAAAACTTTAGTGAATGTTATTATGTGGAATTTATATGAAGCCTGGGTTTAGGTAATCAGCTTTAATATTTATACTCTTAGGAAAAAAAATTTGAATCATTAGTAAGCATGCATAATTAATGAATAAATTGTATTTTTCCTTTGTTTTCCTTCAGGTATAAGGAAATGCTAGATCTAGTGATATCACCCAGTCTGACTGTAAATAGAGAGTGCCCTGACAGACTGAAGCTTAACCTTTCTCACATTTATGCCACGGCTCCAGATGACATAGAAGGTAGGCTGCTCTTCTGCTTACTGTTTGCTGCTTTAACATAACATGTATGTATATATGTAACTAAAGGGAGCTGGCCACTGCAAGGCCTCTGCTTCTGGCAATTAGTTCTACAGTATAGTGAGCAACTGAGATATTTGAGTTGGTTTGTTTGGTTGGTTATTTTTTTGGTAGACTCTCCAGTTGTGGTTGAATCCTTTAGTTCCACAATGGCTCTAATGCAAATGGAACAGAAATAGTTCACACATAAATATGTGTCTGTGTGTAGTTGGTGCCTGCATTTACAAACATGCATGTGTAGATTTTTGTCCCGCTGGAAAACTTGCAGGTGTAAACCACATTTTGTGTAGACCTGGCAGTTTTGCTGGAACCCAGTGGTGGTGTGAACCTGGGCTTTGGTGGCCCTGCTGCTGCTGCTGCTGTTAAGGTGGGGGCTCCCAGGCCCAGAAATGTTTTGAGCAGCCAGAAAACCTCTTGCCAAAGCAGCTCTGTGCCCTAGTTTGCATCGCTCTGAGATCTCTGCTGCCATCCCCAAATGGTTAGCCCTGCTGGCCTCTGCTCTGGAGTTTCACATTTGGCAGGTACCAGGGACAAATTCTTTCAGTGCTTGAGGCTCTGATGGAAATTTATCTGCTCTCCTCCTTCTCCCCTCCGCCCCATCATTCTGTTCAAGTGAAGGAAACAGAAGAATGTTAAATCTGCTAAAAAAATCATTGGCAAGTGATGCAGCTGAACTAGTTCTTGCTAGTACAATCCCAGCTATTGTTTGCTGCGGTCAGGATCTGTCAGCCTTCCTGTTAGAGGGGAGTTAGGAAAAGGCACTGGCTATTATGTTTTAGTAGTGCATTTAACCCTTCATTTATAGGCTCTGAGAAGCCCAGGAGATGTTTTGTTTGCATGTTTGCCGAGGCATTAGGAATTGCGTGATTAAATCATGTACATCATCAGTGCCTATTTACAAGAGCAGTAGAAGGAATAACAGCCTAAAGGAAACATCCTTTTAAACGTTCCTGTTTGCAGAAAAGATTAGAGCTAGAAATGATTTTTAGGTACATCATTTTGTAAACATCTTGGTGCAGGAACTGTTTTTTTATTATGTGATATAAATAAGAGCCAGCCCAGGAGCTGTACTGTTGGACACCAGTTTGCCAGTGACAGCTCATGTTGATTTGTTTCTTATAGAAATATTGTGGTGTTTTTGCTACAGAATGATCGATCCCCTGTGCTACCAAGATTTGTGCTCTTTCCCTTGAAAATATCTCTTGTTAATTTGAAGAACAGAAAATTACTTGTGTGTTTGACAATTCTCAGACTGACAGAGCTCTTAATGTAACAAATACACACAAATTTGTGCTCTGTATTACACGTAGAGTATTAAATTTAGCAAGTCTAGTCATAGTACTTACTCATGTAGATGTCCATGTGGCTGTCTGGCCTGCTGTTTCCATCAGTGCTTGTCATGAGATGTGCAGTATAATTTTCAAGTGCACAATTTTCCTCTAGAATCAACTCTTTGCCTTTTCTTGTCAGTGACAGTAGCATATTGCATATTCACACACAGTAAATTACTTCTTGACATTCTTGGCAGATTTACTTGCTCTGTACCAAAATAAAAAAATTTGAAGCTGTGGTGTTTTTCAAAGAGAAAAGAAATGAGGCTTGTGCTCAAACTGTTCTGCTGGTTTTTTGATGTAATTAGAATTATGAATTAAAGGAGTGAATTCTAAAATGTCTATTTCTTCAATGCAATTCTGTTTGGTAATGAGGGACAGACAGAAATGATGTAGTTCTTGTTTTCACAGTCTGAAAATCTAATTTTCTAAACTGTTTTCTTTCAGGTAAGTCAATGCAAATTTTTCATAGTGAGTTTGAAGGTGACTCAGGTGAGCCCAGTTTTGGATTTAAACCCAGTCTTTTTTCTGTGTAAGTGAATAGGTATGTTTATATAACATTATCCTTTGTCAGTAATATGCACATTTGTATAACACTGTCCTTTGTTGGTATTTTAAACCAAACCTCTCTGCCTGTTGCTTGGGAAATAGGTTACTGTACCACATTTTATAGGTACAGAAACCCAGGTAGGGTTGCAGGTGGGTTTTATTTTTCTAAGGTGCTGGAGGGTTGCAGGAGTTTGAAGAAAGAGTCTTTCTGATGTTGTTTCTGTCACTGATTAGGGTGATCCTGTTAGTGGTTAGGCCTGTATAGGTTTCAACATTAATGACATAAATTAACATTCTAACAAAGAATGCTACCTAGGAATTAATTTATTTAGTAAGAACTCATGATGATGCAATTTTTATTGAAATTTAGTCGGAAAAGTTACCAGATGAAATGGCAGTGTTTTTAAAAATAGTTTGGTGTAATCTCCATGTTACAACATAAAATGATCAAGCCATGTAAAATGTTGTCAAAAGGGGTTGTGTACAAAAAGAACAATTTCAAAAGAGATCTAAATCAGGAAAAAACAAACATTTCAGATGTGAGCATGTTGGGTCTTTTTGGTCATTCTGTCCATGTTTACAGCACAGGAAGTTACCCAAACCCACAGGACTATTTGCATGTATTTAGACTTTATATGTACTTGCATATTTCATTAAATGAAAAATGATTTAAGTGTTTAACTTGCCAACTGACCAGTGTCTGAACAAAGGAAGTTGTGCTGTTTTGGTCTCTGGAGGTGGGTGGAGAAGCCATATGCAGGTCTGGTGTGTTCTTTGATGCAGCCAGGAGACACAGAGGCTGAATCAGTTGTGCCTCATGTCATTATTGATGATTGTGAGAGTGTTTTGGCATTTATAGTGCTGAATTAATGGCAGCTCCAGCCAGGAACCGAGAAGCAAAGTTTGGATGGCACTGTGGAGGCAACCTGCAAAATATACATGATGGTATTTCAGTATGATGTTTTCAGTACAACTTGCAAGCAACTTGCAGGTTTTAATTCAGCTTTTTTTAGTTTTTAATTAGGTAGATCTAGATCTCTATCTGAATAAAGCTGGTGGCAGATTTTTCTTTGTTGCTGTTACAGGACACAACTGTTTGGTCCATTAGAAGGCATCTTGCACATATAACTTGTATGATAGGTTTTCTACTGAATTGTTTTTTGATTGCTGGTAGTTCAATAAGGTATGCGATAGTTAACTCACAAAATTAAAATTAAGGAGATTGATGATGTTGTATTTTTAATATTTACTATTATTTAATATATTTTAATGGACATTAAAGTGAGTGAGTCATGGTCTAGGAGAGTACCAAAAAAAGCAAAATGTACAGTGAGCTTAAATCACTTCAGCAATCATAGTATTGGCTTTTATAGCCTTCAGCATATGAGTCATTGCTTCAAAGCCTCATGGTTGATATCAGTCCCATGAGAAGAAACTGGTAGTTCCATCAACTGCTATCACCCTCAGTTAAAAACTAGATCTGTATTTGTTGTTAAGCGGAGAATATCTTTCTTACCTACCTCAGTTTGAGAATTGTAACTAAAAAATAAAAAGTCTTTTGATTCCTGTGTATTTTTCTCAAACCAGCAGTGGTAAAAACAATTGTATCAGCTTGGCCATAGAACAGAACATGAGGAAAATCTAAGACCCTTTAATTTTGTTTTCCAGGCAGCAGCAAAGCAGCACCGCAGTGTCCTCTCCATCTGTACACCACAAAGTGAGTGCTCGTGCCAAGTGCTGTAATTTAAAAACCGTGTTTTGCTGAACAGCCATTTTGTGCAGACTTCTGTCACCTTAAAAAACATCTGCCCTAAGCCCATCCACCTGTTCCCCCGCACGTCTCTGGCACAGAGAAGTAGCTGGTTCTTAATCTTCTTGGATATGGAGTGAAATAAGGTTTGAGGTACTGTGAACTGTGTTTTTGTACCTCTGGGAATCCAAACCTTATCAGTTTGAATATTGTTGTGTTTATGAGTGACCACAGAGGGGATGTGTCAATGTCGGAGGTTTCCCATCGCACTCACTTGTTTGTCAAACTCAAAATGAAACATGAAAAATAAGTGTTGATTTTGTTTTATTTTTTAAACTTGCTTATAATTTGCACTGTCTTAAAGTCCCCATGCATTTAGGTGGCTTAATCTAATAGTTCATATCAGGTGCTGAACAAACTTTTGCTTCAGTCCAGTCAATTCCAAGTTCCCAAAATATTCAGCATCCTATGTTGAATGTTATTATAGCAAGATGTCTAGAATTGTTCTACTTGTGCTCTAGAAGATCATATACACCAACTATTGCCTTAAACCCTTCTGTTTTCTTGTTCTGAACAGACATTATCCCCATATAGTGACAGTCCCATCCTTCCCCACAATGGCAGCGTATGGACAGGCTCAGTACAGCACAGGAATCCAGCAGGCTGCTGCTTACACTGCCTACCCTCCCCCGGGGCAGCCCTACGGAATACCCTCCTACAGTGAGTACTCCAGTCATGGTACCTGTGAGGCCATTGTCTGCAAAATGTAGCAAAATGTCGCTAGCAAAATATATGTGAAGTTTGTAAGCTTTAGAGTGAAGTGTCATTTGTGTCTCAGCAATGTTCTCTTCTTAGGCTTAGAGGAAAGTCTGACTTTAAAAATGTTAGGTCTGTCTATCCCTAACAGCTCTTCATATCATGGGTTATGTTTTTACATAAGTTTGGAGCCAGTCAGTAGTAGGATATGAGAGATCTAGGTTCAGTAGGATGTGCCACTCAGTAGTAGGGGGTGAGTGTTCCCATGATTCGCTGTCAAGACAAAGTACACAAAATATGATATTTATGAAAACTGTACTTTGCCTTCCTTGATTCTTCCTGAAATCTCAATGACACAAAGCTACTTTGAGAAAATTTTTGTGTCTGTTGTTACAGAAGAACCAAAATGCAGAGCAGAATAAGGCATGGGTGAATTGTTACAGAGTAGATTGGTTTTGGAAGACAGCTTGTGTTTAAATGGACAGTTATTAGCTATATGTGCAGTCAACATTTCTAACCCCAGTCAGCTTTGTTCCCTGCTTTTCTGCACAGCCTTGCCAGCAGCTGTGGGGAGACAGTGCTGGGCAGGAGCAGCTGGGGATTCACACAGGGAACTAATTAAACCAGCACTCCTGGCAGAGGAATGCCTGGTAAACCAAGCCCTAAGTGTCCTCAAGCTCTGCATGGGAATACCGAGCTCCTGAGGAAGCTGAAAGTTCTTTCCACTCCTAAAGACCACAGAGACATTGCTCTTGTTTAGGTACAGCTCTTTAACAGAAATGTTTGGGCTCCCTACTTCTGGCTGCTCCCATGAGGGCTGAGTCTTGCACCATTAAAATGGCTTCATCGTTTTGTTTCCACTCCTCTTTTCTCTTGTGCTCTTAAACACCTTCGTTTACTTGGCAAATACAGTATCTCTTCCCAACAAGAGGTTTTTATGCAGCCATTGGCAAAGCTTTTACTGAAGGGAAATGTAGTGCAGCAGGCTGGAAGGCTGGGGAGGTGGCCTTGGCAAAGCCAAAGCTCTACCAGGATGATGAGAGGAATGTTTTGAGACCCTTTCCTGGAGCTATTTGTGTGTTTGCATCAGCTGGCTGACTTCCAAGGAAAACTCTGAACAGTTGTCCTGTTAGAGCAGGTGAAAGCAGAGCCATTTGCTACTGCCTAGAGGCTTTAGGGCATACATGTGTCAGGCCCATATGCTGCTTATAAATCCTGTGGGTGACCTCTTAGCATCCTTGAGCAGTGGTTTCCCTCCCCCAGCCCATACACCCCCTCTAAGATACTCAGCACAGCCTATGAAAAACTCCACCTGGCTGACAACCAAGAACAATGAAGCAGTATTGTTTTTAGGCACAAAAAATAAAACTCGGCCAGTTTCTAGACAAAACAGAACATTATGTGGAAATTAATTTGGTGCTAAGTTATTTTGCTGTCTGACAACAATTTTTAGGCTTCCAAAGAGGCCCATTCACTGAAGATTAATTGTAACTGGGGTAGGTTGAATGCTGGCCTGTGGAGTGCTGATGGAGTTGAAAAGCACGGGATGTTGGGAAGAGGGGCTTCTCTGCACACACTTCTCTTCCCCAGCAGTGATGAAGCCACACACTTGCACCAGCACTTGTCCCCTCACTGCCCAAATAAACTTCCTGGCTTTCACAGTCGTCTTGTTATGAGCTTGTACTCAAACTGCAGCGCAGTTCTTCTCACCTAAAGCTAAAATAAGTGATACTTATTAGAGAAAACGTTTTCTGGAAGAACTTACTCCAAACCTGAGCAAGCACAGACTTGTTGCTTCTAAGACTCGTTAAGCTAGGAAGCAGCACGTTTGGGGAAAGGCACCTGAATTCAACTTGTCTTTTGGCGAGTTTGCCTACAAGTGCTAAAAGATGGCAACAGCCTGGGAAGTGTGTAAATCCAAGGCCCAAACATCAGCAGGGTCTTTGTTTAATCTCAGCACCCAGGGTGTGGCCAATGGCCATTTTTTGTTGTGCAAATAGGATGCAAAGGAGGGAAGGATCACGCCCAAGGGGTTCATAATATGTTGCACCTTTGAGCTGTTTATTTTAATAATACAGCTGTACAATCTCAGCAGCATCTCAGAATAAAATATCAACCGCTTTCATTAGCAGCAAGGGTTTCATCTTGCAATGTTTAATTCAGCTATTGTTGTTCCCCCTGTAAATTGTCGAGTTTAATTGCCTGGTTTTAGAAATGAAAAGATTTTTGTGGCTTCAGGGCTCACCTAGTGTTCCTGAACTCTGTGTTATATCTAACCGAGTAGATGATAACCCTCCTGTAGGACTTGCCAATAAATGTTTTGATACCAAAGCTGAAAATATAATGCAAGTAAAAAATAACTCCTTTGAGAACAGAAATCTTGAGGTTATTTTGCTGAAGGTCCTGTTCCATTGTTAATCATTGCTTGCATCTGATAACTCTTCAGAAAGTTTATGAGTCAGTGAGTTTCTTCAATTCTATAACAAAACGATATGTTCAGAAATTGTCTTTGAAAACAGTATTATTCCTGGTTGTTTACTTACCTTAGCAAAAGTGCATTAGGGTGTGGATACAGGATGTAGCTGACTCAAACGCAATTTGTGATGAATTTCTTTGGTTGTTTAGAGACCTGTTTGGGTAATGCAAATAGTTAAACATATAGATATTCTTTTTTTAGATATACATATGTGCATGTGTGTATAAAAGAAAGTGTAGGAAAAAAATTATTAGGTTAAAATCCAGCTGAAAATTTGTTAATTCCTACACTTGCTTTTTTACATCTTTATATGACAAGCGCTCATGTTCTGCTCTCTGTTCCCGCTGTGTACCCCAAAGGCATTAAAACAGAGGACAGCCTGAGCCACTCCCCAGGACAGGGTGGATTTCTCAGCTACGGCTCCAGCTTCAGCACCCCGGCGGCAGGACAGGCGCCCTACACGTACCAGATGCACGGTGAGTGCAGCCCAGTGCCTGGCAGGATGTGCTGTGGGCATCCAGCATCCCACAGCCCCGTGCTGGGCCAGTTCTCCTCCTGCAATTGCTGTGGGAAGCTGGTAGGTGCAGGCAGTCAGCAGAGGGAAGGAGGTGAGTCTCTGGTTGATCTGTTTTGCTCATCAAGGCATTGATTCCTGGCTGGGGGACTGGCTTTAACCCTAGCAGAATTTCACCTATGATCAATATAAGCTTTGTCTTTCTGCAGAAACTGTGTTTTCTTTTTTTTTAATTAGTTCTGTGACTGCATACCTGGGATTGTTGTGTTAGTGTGAATTCCTGCATTCTGATGGAAGCAAAACAAAGGTGGTTTTACACTTCATGCAAACAGTGCTGTCTGTATTATGCTTCCTTCTGCCTTACGCTGACCTGAGCAAACTGCTCTGTGCTTAAACTGCTGTGTATTCTCCCTGTTACTTTTTTTTAAAAGCTGATACTTTGATACTAAAGAAATGAGA
The DNA here is from genome assembly GCA_013397175.1 of Platysteira castanea. Taxonomy (NCBI): domain Eukaryota; kingdom Metazoa; phylum Chordata; class Aves; order Passeriformes; genus Platysteira; species Platysteira castanea. Next base: position 1,368,248 of record VYXC01011106.1, on the reverse strand, counting down.
GGGATTCTGCTTGAGGAGAGACGAATGCACACGAGGATAAAGCTCTGCCTTGGCTTTGTCCTCCCCTGCGAGATTTTCCAGGGGTTGGAAAACCGAAGAGGAATTGGGTGGCTTTCCCAAACTCTTGTAGAAGCTGTGGAAGGGGAGAAGACATCCAATCTATCACTTTGGTTTTTGATATTGTTGAGGGTTTTATGCAAAAGGCCCTTTTGTGACATTATACTTAGCTGTCCTCATTGCAAAACTCTCTTAATTCTCTTAATTATTCTCAGTTCTGAGAGTGAAAGGTGGCCATACACATCCACTTTTAAGTCTGAGAGCAACTAAAATCCTAAACAGTTATGAGAACAAAGTAAAATCCATTTTATTCCAGAAATTATCTAAGAAAACTGAAGACTGAGAGTTGACCCTTGGCTGAGACTTCACCTGCTAGCTTTGTCAGAGCACGTTATCTGTAACACTGAGGTGGTTTTTGGGGCTTGAATACCTCACAGTACGTGCTGAAGACACCTGTGTTGGATATGGCACAAAAGAAAAATAAAAAAGGAAGCCGGTGGGTTTGGGGTTTTTTGTCACCTTGACTCCCACAGGTTTCACCTGTCCTACTTCCACATGTGCTCTCTGTTGGCTGACTGAGCTGTTTGAGAAGGCAGACTCTTGACTTTCTAAGGGCTGAGGTTTTTAAGGTGCCCCTTTTGTTCAATCAAGAGGTTTAGACAAGCAAATTTTGTGCATCAGCACTTGAAAGTGTTGCCCTTGCAAACAACGGCGACACAGCCATGAGTGGTTCCAAAACAGGCTGAGGAGAACTGTGTGTTTGAGCATGAATGTGCCCTAGGGCAATGCTGTGGTATTAGGTGAAATCACTTCTTTTCAGATATTTATTCCGGGAAGATGGTTTCAGCCAGCTCAATAAGCCTTTAATGCAAAAAAACCAGGGGAAAACAGTTTCTGCAAGTGGCAGGTGCTTACTCCAAGGCACAGGGAGCAGGAGTAAATGTGTCTTCCTGTAAACAAATATTTCCACCCTTCTTCTCCTGCTTGTGAGAGGAGCAGTCTGAAGCTCCCTGACTGTGTGGTTTATTTACCTTGCTGAGTGCTAGTGAAAGGTTTGAGTGAGGAGCCAGGAGCCTTCCTGTGCTGAGTGCTTCCGAGGAATGTGGGCTCAGGGCTTTCCCACGCCACAGCACTTGGGGGTGGGGAGGTGATTGCTCCCTAATGCCAGCAGGCAGCTCTCTGTGCCACCCAGCTCCAGGACCACTGAGACTTTGCTGGTGATGGGCTAAACCAGCAAAAAATGCTGAAAAGGGCAAATTTTTACCGGTATATTTTTATTAAAAAGTTCAAGGGGGCTTTAAAAGTCAAGCTCCTGACCCCCAGTTCAAGGACAAAATGTTTTTTGCATCATGCAGGAAGAGAGATCATGAAGAGGGTGATGGTCAGGGCATCAGCAAGGAAAGGTATCTCCAACTGCTGCTCAGTTTTGTATTGTAAAGTGTAAGGAAAAAAATTAATTTTGTTAAGCTATTCTCTGCAAGTATTGTAAGGTGGTAATAGCTCAGGTTCAAAAGTGAAATAAGTTTGTGTTGTTTGCCTGCACTGAGGACCAGCTCCCAGAGCAACATAGTGAACTCATCTGTGGGTGGGGGTGGGTGGCCAGATTGTTCAGCCCTCATGATTCCTCCTCACTGTCCCCTCAGATATGAGTTACAGCAGCAAAGTGCCCATTGTAGGTTTTACACCACTCACCAAGGAATAGACAATGTCTTGAGTGACAAATTTTTGTCTCACAGGGCTCTAGGACAAATGCTGTCCTTCAGTAAGTGCCAGCATAGCTGGTGCTGGTTTGTTCCCTCTGCTGTTTGTTTGGCAGCAGCACTGGCTGGCTGGGATACCTGTGAGGCTGTGATCAGTCAGTCACCACTTCTGAAGCCAAATTCTGCTCTCTGTTAAGGTCTGTTTGCAGTACAAACGCAGGTGATGCAGGTGCAAAGGGGCAGCATTCACTTCTCATCCTGAGCTCCAGCTGCCAACTGTAGCCCGGTTCTTGAGGGAGAACGGGATCCACTGAAGAGCAAGAGTGAAGATACAACATTCTTTTGGTCAGTAAGTGGTAAAGAAAAAGAGCTATTTTATAGCCAGCCAGAAGGGGAAATCTATTTTCATCCTTCGCTAGCATGAAACGAAATTGATTGTGGAAGAGTTTGTAAGCCAAATAGCTAATGTAGGTTGTCACACACATAAATAAATATGGAAGATGAGATTAGCAAGTTCCAGAGCTCGTAAAAATGACACAAACCATATTGCAAAGGTGCTGTGGATTGAGATAAAGATTTTAATTGGCACGTAGCAATGGATATCATCAGGCTTCAAGTAACATTCAGAGTGAAATCTGGTATTCACATATTTGCTCTGAAGGAGTGACTTTTTTCCTCTCGTTTTTCTTTTTAACCAGTGCTGTGTACGGTGTTGTTCCATGTCATTATTGCATTTACAAAATTATTTGTTTAATAATGAAGATATCTGAAATATGCATGTGGCCAGTCTGGGGATGGCACTCACTTTTAGAGTCATGAATCTGGAGAGGAGGTAACAGCTTGCATTAGATTTTTGCCTTTAAAGTGGTAAATTTGTCATGCTGAGAAAAATGTTTCTTCAAGGGCCATTTCATTTCTTAATCAATCCTCATGTAAGTGTTCAGTTACAGCACCAAATCACCAAACACCCCGGGCTTGGTATTAGAAATATGTTTTGCTTTTTAGCACACGTTTTTTAAGTTTACACTTTCTGACAATTTAGCAGTTCAGTGATTTGCTTGCACTTCTGGTAAAATTATTATTCAGTGATAGAAACGGAACATGAGACACAAAGATTGTCTTCCAGTTCTGCCCCCAAAAACTTACTGTCTTAACTGGCAGCTGAGGAAACTGCTTGTTGCTGAGGGTGGGGGAGAAATCTTTGGAATATAAGAAACTTAGCATTTAGTGAGCTATGTAAAATACAAAGAGGAAATTGTGCCAGCACATTAGCTAACCCAGAAACCCATCAGCTCTGCAGAGAGTGCAGTAACAGCCAGCTTATAGAGCATTTTCTGTGGTTGCAAGAGCATGTGCTACCCCTTGATTGCACATTAGGCCATCTCTTCTCAGCTTGTCATTAATTCCTAGACAATGCCTCGCTCTTCAGTTATAATTGCTAAAATGACAGCTGGTATGAAACTATGCAGTTGCACAACAGTTAAAACTGTGGCCAAAGACCACTGTGGATGCTGTTGTTGGGCAGGAAAAGATTTGACTGCTTTTTTGGGGTTTTTTAATATCCAAATCTATCAACCCACAAAATACTTTTTACATTACAAAGGAAAAATCAGTTATGTAACTGGGGTAACTTTGCTTTGCCAAGGAATTGCAAAGTAGTATTGAGCTTGGGACAGACATAAATTTGGGACCAAAGACCTATGCAGTGAATTTTTTTGCTACTGCTGAACATTTGTTTTCTTTGTAGAGCCCTTCTGATGAGCTGTTAAGTAGTGAATGAATAGAAATTAGCATTTCTTTTGTGCAACAGTGATTTAAAATGGATTAATTATATATATATATGGTTTATGTTTGTGAAATGAGTTGGTTATGAATTGTTCTCCTGGCCTGAGAACAAGTAAAGTCTGAGTAATTAATCAATTAAAATGTTTTCTTATGCTGAAAACATTTTGACCCTTGTTGATATCTGGATAATCTAGAAGAAGTTTTTCCAAGAGGTGCCAGAATTTCTTGCAATTGTGTGCCAATTTGTGTGTTAAAAACCTAATATGAGGTCATAAATACCAATTTGGCGTGAACAGTTACTTCTGCCTGCATGAATTTTGCAAAGGAAGTCCATGTTTAGTTTTAAGCTTGATTCTTGAAGTACTTGGTGATGGAAATAGTGATGAAATTTCAATCTACACCTGAGAAACATGGATCGCACTTTAGCATACAGATAGTGAATCCATGTGAAGTCCCAGAAAATAAAGGAAAGTGAGAGCACGTTCTCAGCAAACTGTCACTCACTGATAAAATTAAAACCTCAGTAGAAAAGGAGCAGCCTCTCTCAAAAGCTTCTGCTTCACAGCTGGTTTGCATTAATTGCAGTCTAAAACCGTGGCAGCAAAGTTGTGCTCCACTCCGTGGTGGGTTCAGCAGGGAGAGGCCTCTCCTCAGGAGGGGTCAGACCTCACTTTTTACAGTGTAAATACAAGGTTCCTCAGAATAACAGCACAGTCTCCCTTTCAAAGATTCTTAAACACCAGGGTCTGACTGCGCTCCATTTACTTTGTTTTAAAATGAGCTGACTTCTAGGAGAGGGAAGTCCGTGGGAGAGGTGAAGGTGTTGACAGTGATGCACTGTAGGCTGCAAGGATCTGTGCTACTGCTGCCCAAGGGGAAAGCTCTGCTCTAACTCTTCCCATTTAATGGAATTTAAATATTAACTGGTACAGTCATAACAGGAATCTTCTCTGAGGCAGAGCATTTTCTTTGGGGGTATCTTGTGGCTGCTTGAGAGTTTTGTGTGATTGTCATGAGGCTTGCAGAGGGTGGCACTGAGGAGATGGGAGCAGCTGTGACAGTCACGAATCCGAGAGGAGCAGTAAGGTAAGGACAACACTAAAGGGACTGGATAAGGAAAATACAAAGAAAAATTTGTGTGCTGAGAAAGTGGGAATCTACAGAGAAGAAAGAAGTGACGTTTCCTTAACCTGCAGCTTGACTGTCTTGGGAGCATTTGTGGAGGTCAGATTGAAATCTCAAAACATGGGTTAAGGAGCAAAATCAGCATAGAAAACAGTCACAGAGATGTTTGGATGTCACAGAGACTTCTCTTTGTGGATTTTATTTTCATTGCTTCTTTAGGATGTAAAAAAATCCAAAAACATAGGATGGTAGCAGCTTGGGAAATCATGAACTTGGCCTTGATTATTCAGCTTACAGTGCACTTGGCAAAGAATATGCTAAAATGTTATGGAAGCTTCACTGAATAATTGATTCAGTATACCTAATGATTTTGAAAATGTCTAGAAGGCAATAGAAGAGCTAGTGTAAAATTACATATAAAAATCTGTATCAAGAAACATCATACCTGCACAGTCAAGCATTTGGAAGTTAGGAAACATCAGATTCATGATGCTGTGCAGCATTGGTACTGCTTTTGTTGTATCTCATTTCCAAGCACTGTGTGAGGTAATGCTGTGGTGGAAAAATAGGATGCAGTCGTAGGAGGAGAGACTGGGATGATGTTTGTGGACAAGTTCAGCCTGACCCTGCTTCAGTCTGCACAAGCTGTGCAGCTCAGGAGGTTCTGAACTGCTCTGCTGGCACTGGATAACACTCTTGCATGAGCCTTTTAATATGTAATTTGGATGCCCCTTCTCTTTGTACTGGCAGGGTTTAAACACTGCCACTTCTGCACTGCAGTGCTGTGACCTCTAGAACTATGAGAACCTGCATTGTCTGAAGAAGAGCCCATTGAGTTATTACAGATAAAAAGAAGAGGATAAAAACTTGACTTAAAAAGTCTGGCAGATTAATTGAAGCTGACAAGGCATTACCAGGACGAAGATCACTCCTGTTGTTGAGTTTCTTACTCTGAGCATCCTCTGTTGGCCACTGTTGTGGCTCTTCTGCTGGAGCCCCTGCAGAACTGAAGCAGTGCATGGAGGCTGGAAAAGCCTCAGAACAAATGCCTGGATCTGGAGTGCTCAGCTGAGACTTAACACAGATCCTAAGTACTGGGTCAAAGAGTGGAGAAGAGCTGACCAGCTCCCTCTTTTCCACTGGTATTTGGAGATTTACTTTGCTGAAGAGGAAGAGAATTTCTAAATACACAGCAGTGCAGACAGGGCATGTTTTTATCCCCAATTGCATGCCAGTAGATGTGACAAGACTACTTAAGATTCAAATGCTGACCTGGAAACTGGAGGTTCATGGCCACTAATTAGCATAGGAGGTGGCAAATCCAGCTTTCCTTTATCACGTCTTGTTACCCATCAGTGAAGGATTGCGTCCAGGATGAAACTGCAGCTGGAGGAATCTTTATTCTTTGGTGTCCATGGAGTCACCCAATTACAGTCAGTTTTGCTGGTTGTTTTTTTGAACAAGGTATTGCATAGGAACAGTCTGCATCCTTGCTGTAAGGCTCTTCGCTTTTTGGCCCACAACATTTCCTTGTGATTTGTTTTTGAAGACAGTCCAGTGTGATTTCTTTCTGTAGCTGTAGCATTGTTAGATAGAAGTGGTTGAAAACACTTTCTCAAAATACAGTAAAATCTAACTGCTTTCCCATGGTTCAAATCCTGAGAGTAGCTATAAACCATCCCAGCACTTTCAACACTGTTGTTGATCTGGATTGAGCTGTACAGATGGCCAAGCTCAAAAGGATGGTAAAAGCCAGGCTCTTAAAACTGCTCCGGTGATCACTTATTAAAGCTCTTTGAGGGTCTGTGGGTTGAGGACTCCCAGGAGCAGGGGAAGAGCTTCAACTCAGAGAAACTGAACTGTGAAATGTGTTTTATATCACCATTCAGAGTGCCCTCAAACACCTGGTCAGGCTGACAGGACTGCATGGGATTGTGGTGGGAGACAAATGGACTTAACTTTGAATGGTTGTGTATGTGAGAGTATCATCTGCAGGAGGTGTTCATATGCTTTTGGGAGCAATGTCCCTTAGCAGACACTGCTGATGTCAGGTGGTGTAACACTGTAGAATAATGCTTTTCATCTGGGTTAATGCAGTGTGCTCTTCCCTGGACTGAGTCCTTCCAGACAGAAATACAAGACTTTTTGGGGAAGGGTTCATTACGCCTAATGGCAAACAGTTGAGCAATCTGCTGCAAAATACATATGGGTTGAGTTTTTCTTCTCCTTTAACAGGTCAGATAGTCTTGAAATGCCTCCACAGCTGACAACCATGCAAGGTTTTATGAGTCTTCTTGCCCAGTAAATGCAGGCAGATGTTGTAGGATTTGGAACCTTACAAGGCACTAGAGTATAGCTGGTGGGAGGTAATTTAGATGAGTGCTTAACCTCTCACTAAAAATGTAGCAGCTTGGAGAAGGCAGTATTTACTGCAGGAAACATTAGCTTGTCAGAGAGCTGAAGCACTGCAAAGAACCTCTCTGAATGACCATGGAAGGCTTCAGGCAGGTGTTGTTCATAGCACAGAGCAGTGCACACTGTGCAGGGAGGGGACTGGGGCCTTTGCCTTGATCACTCACAGCATTGCTTCCTGTAGGAAAGCAGCCTGATGATGTCAGAATGCACAAGCCATTATGTGCAGGCTTGTAAAATACCATGCAATTCAGCTGACCCCTGCAGGCATTTATTTATTAATCCTAAATGGTCAAATAATCCTTTGAGAGAACTCTCTGTGGAACGTTGTGTGATTCATCTACAAGTTGGAGGAAATGCTTAGGTCTAAGCTTCATCATTCTATTTTTTGGGAGTTAAATCATGACACAAACATATTCAGAAATGCCCGTGGTAGCCACCCCCAGTGCTGCATCTTTTAAGTGTTCCTGGACTCAGAGTTGCTGCTGGCTGCCCAGAGGGCTGTGATAAACACTGAGACTGTCCACCTGTGTTGAACCTGGCTCTCTCTTCCTCTGACTGTTGGGTATTTCATTGAATGTTGAAAGTGCAAACCATCTGTTCTTCTAAATATAGCAGCTTACTCTCTCTTGAGCAGTACAGGAGGCTTGGAGAACACCTCCCTGTTGTCAGAGCCCCTCTGACCTGTGAAAGACAAGGACACACACCTGATTTTCAAAGCTTGCTGTGGTTTTGATCTGACCTACACCACAGGCCCATCCTGTCTTCATAATCACCAGTCCCTAAGACCCCAGGATTCCTGTATCGTACTCTGCATTCATAAGCTGAAAAAAACTTTTTTTTTTTTTTAAGCAATGCCAGAGCTTAGTTCTGAACACACTGAAAATAACCATGAATATTCCCTTCTTTTCTTTACTTGCTCTTACCTGGCAAGGAGGGGAAGAAATGCAGCCTGATATTGCAGTGACTGAAAGACAGATGTAGAGACTGAGAGGGTGAGAAGCTGGTATGAGAGTTTTTGCAGGAACACAGGCCAGATCATGCACCATTGAAATTATCATTGACCATGGCATAGATTTTTTTAGAATGCTCGAATTAAAAAGTGAATGAAGGGAAAATAGCAAATGAAATCCATCTGTATGAGAACAGGAATATAACATCAGTCAGCTCACAAAGAGTTTTTCTGTACATGTTGCCCTTGGACACTCACATAAGAGAAGGGCCACATCTACTTATCAAGGGAAAATCGTGGCACTGGCTGTGCCTGGCATGTGGACGCCTTTCATGCAGTGTCTTTCCATGTGAGTGTGTTTGTGATATAAATACTTTACAGGAACACTTACAGTACCATACATCTGAAGAGCTGTTCTACTTCAGAGTTCAGATTGTTTTATTATGAGCTAAATGTTCTTTAAGCTACCTGTGAATGAGGGCATTGTGACATTTAGCAACTGGCTTGATTGAACACAGATGTGAGCCATATTCCATATGGAGAAGATCCAGAGGGGGAGATCCTAGGCTTGTTTCTGATTTGCAGGGAGTTTGAATGCAATTACTTGGCATTGAGCTACCAAGATAGATGGAAACAAGTCGCTTGCTCTCACCTCTACAGTACTGCAAATGTAAAACCAACCTCAGTTTGAGATTGTGTGTTGCCTTCAGAGATCCGTGGAGAAGAGCCAATCTATGTGAAAGCAAAAGTTCTGTAGAAAGAGGCAGAAATGGGAGGGGGCCAGGCAGTCATGTACATTGCTTAGCAAGAGGCTTCCTAGGAGTGCCTCATTCCACATAGCACCCCTTTCAAACTTCATTCCAGTCTATCTCTGAATATTACAAGAAGTGCTATTACCTGGGAAAGTGTTTGGGGGGAAATGGTTACATGGGAAATAGGGCTAAATTGCACTATCTGTTGATAATTTTCTGGTTTCTTGGGTGTAAAATTTACTGATGCAAAACTGAAATTGCACATGGCAGAATTCATTTTGTTATGGAACTGTTTATTTCCTATTAACAACCTAGGGAGGAAAAGCAAACACTGAGGGCTGGTTCTGGTATGTGTTCTGAACTGCTGAATTCTACAAGGCTGCTCACAGAAATGGTGACTCGCAGGCCTCATTCTCTGTTTATGGAGAGAGAGGGTTTATCTTTGTCTTCATTGCCTGTGGCACTTGTTGTTTTCCTGCCATTTGAACTGAGGGTGCATCATTGAAAACATGGCCTCTCCAGTCTGGGCTGTGAAGTGGAACAGGGTCTGAGCTATAATAGTTCCCAAGACAAATATTGCTGAATCTGAATCTTTAAGAACTTTCTTTTCCATGCAGATAATTGACTTTTTTTTTTCTCCCAGCTTTATCCCCTCTCAGTTGGGAAGAAATTCCAAGTGTTTGCTAACTTTGGCTGTCCCCAGTGTCCTTATCTGTAATTATTCTGCTGTAACACTGAGCTGCCAAGACATACTGAGCTTAGCAGCTCCCAAGGTGTACTGCGGGGAGGGGGTTCAAATCTCTGAATGCACTGCTGGAGGGCAAGAAAAAGGTTTGTGTTTGATCTCAGTTAGACAAACAATGCTGAGGTGATAGTCCTCCTTGGTCAGGGTACAGTGACAGGAGCCAGAAGAAGAGAAGAACCTGAGTTGCCAGGTTGAACTTCAGTTTATAAGGAATATCTTCAGCACTCTCACAACACTGAAGTATATAGTCAAAAAATCTGTCCTTCCTTTGGAAAATGCCCTGGGCAGAGGGAGCCGGCCTGCAGTGGCCTGTAGGGCCACCTGAACTTGGGCAGCTCAGCTAAAGTGGCAAAAATATTTTCTACGAAGCCACAGTGTGAAATCCACCACACTGGGTGTAGTCACAGTGCACTGTGGGAAGCTGTGGAGCACGAGTCATTCCCCATCCTCTCATCCCTACACTCCTGCCCTCTTCTCCCTGCTCACTCACCTGCCCTGTGTGTGCATGGACGCACTCACTCTTCGCAGCTGGTGCAAAGTTCTGAGTAAGTTTAATCCAGCTGTGCACATCTCTCCTTTTCTCACTCCCTCTGACTGTTTGGAAACCAGGAAGCTGCAGTATCATGTGCAGGTAGCACAGCAATAAACATGTTCTCATCCCAATTTACACATAAAGCGTGAGTCCCTCGAGGTAACTCATCCCCCTCTTGACAGCTTTAATAAAGGATGATGGATTGTTTCTAAATGACAGTTTAGGAAAAACAAAAATTCCCCCCTGTATTGTTTTGAGCTCTGGTGTACAAGAGCTGTTTTGTCTTCTGCGAAAGTTGTTTTTGCCTGTAAGCACTGGGGCTCTATTGCTCTCCTTCACAGTGGTGAGAAATGCTGTTACCACAGGAATATATTAATACTGCTGCATACCTCTGACTTTTGGAAAACCTGGAGAAGCCTATCACGGGTGGGAAGTGGGGAAGTGCCAAGAGCTGAACGTGTTGCTCTCTTCGGGATGCTGCTCTGGGCAGTCTCCCCATGTGGGTTGTTGGAAGCAGGAAGGATTGGGCACTGATCCACCCAGAGCTGTCTCCAGGGCAGGAGTGCCTGGAGGTGGCATCACCCGAGCCCACCTGCCCTGGCTCAGCTCCCAGCCAGCACATTCTGGGCCCTGGGGACACCCAGCCTCCAGGTACCTGGCAGTCACCTGCACTTTGTTCTCCTCCTCTCTGCTATTTTCCTTTTAAAGACCACATGTGACAACAAATAAGTTCTGGAGGGCAGAGTCCTCTCTCTTGTTTCTTTTTGGCTTGAGATAGATTTCTTGATGCATGTGCTTTGTAGCTGCACTTGGCAGAGTGGAGTTTGTTCAGCTGTCCATTCCCCAGCTAATCTGGTGTCCTAAAATAAAAACAGGCAAGTGCAGCTTTGGAGAATGGTTGCCACATGAAGACGTGCAGAGTGTCATATGGTTAAAACAGCACTGCTCAAAGTAATTCACATGGTGAGAAGCCAGATAAGAAGAAAAGGCTGAAGGCCTGAGTAGGGCTCAGTCTGATGGTACACTGAGGTGACAGAATGAACCCAAGGTGAGCCCAGTGCAGCCAGGCAGCACCAAAATCATACCTCTTTCACATACCATGTGAAATGAAAAATAATGAAATCAAGATGAGCATAGAGTGGGATTAAATCAAGGCTAGAACTTGTGAGGGAATGAGAGCTTTTGACTCTGCTGCCACTGCCCTGATGGGAGGCAAAGACAGACCATTCCTGTAGATCTTGTCTGAACATTTACTTCTCCAAACAAAATCTTTGTGGAAGTGTTTCCTCCATCTGATGAAGCCTGGCTGAACATCAGCTGCTTCACTTGAGACAGAACCATGTCCATCCTTTCTCCTTCTAATATCCCAGGATGAAGAGATATTTTTGCTCCTTGCTGTTGCAGAAATCTCAGCAATATTGTTCTCTCACTGGGAATATCAACACCTGGGAACAAATTTTTCTTCTGATAATTCCTGGGTACCTGACCAATTAGGACAGATGCCAGGATCTGTATGCATGGAACAGCTCATGTGGGAGGATGTGTATGTAATCTGAGGGGGTTTCCTACAGGAGAAGATACAAAATACTATTCCATTAATTATTGTAAAAAGAAGTAACTGAATTTTAAATCTGGGCTGAATCCTTGTGTCCCAGCTGTGTTTCCCAGCCCAATAAACAATGTTTTAGTGTATGTAATGAATGCCTTTCAGTCAGTAAACCCCAGGAACAGCCCACACTCTTTACAGCCTCAGATTTGTGCCATACTTTCTTTCTGGCAACCTGGTACTTACTTCCTGTAGGAAATTGTTTATATTAACATACCCTGTTGTTTTGATTGCTGATGTATCTTATGACTCTGATATTCTTTCCCTTAGGCACAACAGGGATTTACCAGGGAGCCAATGGCCTGACAAATTCTGCAGGATTCAGTGCTGTGCATCAGGTATGGTTCAGCATCTATTACTGGCATCTTTGTCACTTATTTTAGACACTTAGAAGATTTATAGATCAGAGAGATTATTTTAGTGCTCACATGTATTTAAGGAAGGTGTTGCTTTGTGTTTTGCTGAACATCATTCTGCTCTACTCCTTGGGCCTGTCTGTTTGCTGGACTTCAAGATATCTTGGTTTATTTTAAGATGTGTCTTAGTACACGCAGACACAGAGTGCAGTCCTTGCAGGAGGAGGGTGCCCTGGCAGTCTGGGACTTGCTTCAGTAGCAGTGCCAAGAGTTTCATCACTCTTCTGCCATCTGACAACTTCCAGATATGTCGTGCATCCTCTCCAGAGGGGACGGCCTCTAGAATCCTGTCGTCTGCTGCCGTGGCACTGTGTAGTAAATGTGAGCAATCTGAGAGAGGCGTTGGCAGGCCCTGGTGGGTCTGGAGCCATCTGAGCTGTGTGTGCACTTCCCTCTTTGAGAACACAGCTGTCCGTGGGCTCCGTGCCTCAGACACCCCGGTAAACGCGTGTGTATGAATAAACAGCAGCCACATACACACGAGGCAGATGTTTCTCAGCAGCAAATGGCTCTTCTTGTTTGGACCAAACCAGTGAGTACACTGTCCCAGAAAATGTGTTTTGGTTGGCCAGTAATTTCAGTTCCTTGTTTTTGTAGGGTGATTGTTGACTCGTATTTTTAATGACAACAGTGGGCAATTTCTTTGTTGCTTCAGTTTGGACTTAAAACATCAGCATTTGCTGATGGAAGTGCATTTGATTGAAGTATGTAGGTTACCTAAAAAGGGGGTAAAGTTGGGCTTTTTTCATTATTTTGTAATATTCTGTAGGAGAAAACAATGAAATTATCTCATTTCTTTTTCTGTCTAATTGTTCTTATGACAATTTGAGTCTTTGTTCTTGAGAGCTCCCTGGTGACTGAAAGTTAATGAAATAGCTGTCACAGACAAAGATGTAAACTGTTAAGGAGGAAAGTGCTTTTAGTCTTTCGAAAGTCTATTTATTATTTAATTTTATTTAATAGCAGAGACTAATTATAATTTCTGAGGAAATAGAAGCCTTCTGCTGAAAGACAATGCCCAGAGCATGAACACAGTTCTCTATCTGAAAACCAAATCAGTGGACAAGGACAGGAGCTGCAATTAAAACAAAAAACCAAATTAAACCTTTTATGCTTTGATTGTTCAGAGATATGTTTTATAATGTTTTCCAGTGTCTTGCTTTTCACAATAAACCCACTAAACATGCAAGGATAATGGTATGAGGTTCCTTTGGGAGCCTTAAAATCAAGACAAAGAGTTTTGTGATACCTCAGCTCCCCAAGGTCACTTGCACCTCGTGTTCTTAGTTCATTTTTCTGTAGGTAGGGAAGATCACTCAGGCATTTATTTATTGCTGAAATAGTTCTGCAGACTCTGTCATGATGATTGCTGCAAAAAAATTCGTACTTTCTTTTCCTTTATTTAGCCTAACAGCTGATCAGAAAATGTTGCTGATCATGGGAAAATGCAGCCTGTTTTACCCCTTCCCTCACACAGTCATTCATTCTGTTCTTGCAATTTCTTTGCTCTTTTGTTGTTTACAAGGATTATGTGTTCCATCATGGCCTTTTTCAGAAAGCCACTCTACTTACATAAAATTGTTAAACTCTGTAAAATGTGTCAGCACTGATAACTAACATCCTATAAACTCGGAACTTGCCAGATTTCTGACCTCTTGCTGGTTAGTCAGTCATAAGAAAATAGGAGTATATTTGGGAGAAGCAGAAGTGTAATGTCATAAGTGAATGAAATGCAGTTCTTTAATGAAATATTCCTGCGCCGTGACTTGCTGCGTGCACACGTAACCCTGCTTTTGTGGTGGCTTGCTTGTTTGTAAGATAAAGCCAGATACATGTGAGTTAGATGTTTCTTTTTTTAATTCCAAGGAGTATTCATCGTATGCCAGCTTCCCGCAGAGCCAGTACTCGCAGTATTACAGCTCGTCCTACAACTCCCCGTACGTGTCTGCCAACAGCATCAGCCCCTCGGCCATCCCCACCTCCACCTACTCCCTGCAGGAGTCTTCCCACAACATCACCAGCCAGAGCACAGAATCACTCTCTGGTAGGTGCATCTCTTGTGTTCCCAGGCTGGCAGCCTCAGCCATCTGGAGACATGAACACTATCACCTTGCTGGGGTTTTTTTAAAAATATATATTTACATGGGTAACTCAGATCTTCTAGCACTTAACGGTTCTTACACGGAGGTTTGGGAAGAGATGAGGATATGCAAGCTGTCAAAAACCATCCTGTGTTGTTTTCATGAGTATGTGACGTTTGATCTCCACTAAGGTAGTAGAGAATAAGACAATATCATACCAACCCCAGATCAGTACTGAGGGCTGACATGGACAGCAATGAATTCAAAACAAACAGCCGTGCTCTGAAAAATTCTCAGTTTCCTCAATGAGGAGCTTTCCTCAAAAAGTCTGATGGCTTTTTAGCCTGTATCTCTGTCAAGGATTAGATCAACCTCTTACATGTAATATGTGCGTTCATAAACAAGTACAGCAAGAGAAAGTCCCTCTTTTAAAAATCTACACAAACTGTGTGTCTAGTTTGAAATTTAAAGATGAATTCCACACAAAAAAAAAGCTTCAAAATTTGTGGCCTCTCTTTGAATGCTTAGTTTTTAAAGTTTTAAAGCTTAAGTAGTTTATGGAATTACTGGTGGATTATGATCCCCCAGTGTCCTGTTCAAGAGCAATCTTCAGATACCACTTCCCTACTAGTTTTCATTGGCGTGCAATAACATTTGTATAAAACACCACACAATTTGTGGATGATCACAGTACACACCCACTGGAGGTCTGCTGACTTACCAAACAGATCTGAACATCTGTGGTTGCTCTAAAAGAAAAATAAACTAGTATTGTTTTTTAAAAAGGAGTGATCACAGACTGCTCTAAAAGCAGCTGGAGGATTTTCTGTTCCTTAGATCTTATCTCAGCCTTTTTGAGAAAGGATGATTTCAAAAAGGTTTGTTAGGCACAATCCCAGCTTCTCTGAAGAAGAGTATGGTTATTCTAGGAAGTGTTGCAGAGGCCACAACTTAGCAAGGTGTAAAGAAAAATATGTTTGAAAAGGATTTGTAATGTAAGGTAAGTGAAACCCAGACAGGTCTGTGAAACTCAAGCCAATCAAAACAGATACCTTATACATGGGAAGTTTACTTTTAACTGTCTCTTCTCAGTTATTCCTAAAATACTATCCTCTGAGAAATGGGATAAGGCTCAACAGGTTAGTTCTGTATTTTTAAATAAAAGTTGACTTTGAAAGTATATTTTTAATCATGAGCATTCATCAAATTTAAAAAAAAACCTAAACAAACAAAAAGATTTTTAAAAAATTTCAGAAGTGTAATTGGTCTTGGATTCTGTTTCTATTGCCTTTCTAATTTCTATCTTTGAAAAGAATGGGGGGGAGTAAAATTCCAGAAGTTTTTTCTTTTCAATTAAAATTTAGTAAGATTTTTTGAAGTGACATGTCCTTCTTAAAATGTTATATATGCAGTTTTGGTGATTTTTGAAATTGTTTTAAGAAATCTTATGAATTAAAACTTATTTCTCTAACACTGTTAGCTATTGATGTGAAAAGAGTGTAAGATTTTCTCATGGTGTTCTCACAGTGTTTCTGTTGCTTTTCAATAAAAGGTTTCATGCTCTAATTACAATGACACAATGCAAAATTTAAGTTTACAATGGAATTTCTTTTTCCTAATAGGGGAATATTCAACAACACCAGCAAAAGATACAGAGACAGACAGACATCACAGAGGGTCAGATGGCAAGGTACGAGCCCGGTCAAAAAGAAGCAACGATCCTTCCCCTACTGCTGACAGTGAGATTGAGGTAATAACTCTAATTTATATTCCTTTGGTAAATCCAGCAAAGATGAACAGCGTTAGCAAATCCCAGAGACAGAACAAAATTAGTAATACAATTGGAACCTGCAGACACGAGTAGTCAAAACAATTGCTCAATTCCTGTGTTATCAACATCTCAAACTATTCTTCGTATGTACCCTTTTTTTTTTCCTTTGGACTTTTTGGGAGTCTGATGTTTTGTTCTCCTGACTTGATAGGCGACGGGGGATTTCCGTGGTTGTTAGGAGAGCAGGCTCTTGGGATGGCCAGCTCCAAAAGAGTTCCAAAATTCCTGATGTTTCATTTTGCCTGGTTTCACAAAACATCCACAGTCAGTGCTCCAAATGGCTTGAGATCTTAAAAATCTCTTGTCCAACAGAACATATTTCCTGACTGAACCTGTTCTTGCAGTTGCTTAATATGTAACTATATTTCTTTTTTCCACCCCATCTGTCATCACAGCGTGTGTTTGTGTGGGATTTGGATGAGACGATAATTATTTTTCACTCCTTACTCACGGGAACCTTTGCATCCAGATATGGCAAGGTAAAATTTAATTTTTTTAGCATTACTGCTTGTCCAGCCAAATCGCGTCGGGAACTGTGGGGGCAGCTAATGAGACAGCTTTTCAAACAGATGCTGCCCATTTTATTCAGACATATTTGTATAAATGTGTCCTGTGGTATTTCCTTCGAACATGTGAAAATTTAATTTACCTCCCTTTCATGGTGCAAGTAGCCCCTTGTTTTTCCAAAGCTTCAGCTGCTGCCTGCTGGGATGTGCTTCCAGTGTCTGTCTTCTGCAAGAAGGAGCATCCAGCAGCCAGACAGCATTAACTCCAGCCCGAATGAGCTAACACTTCTTTTGTTAGACCAGTGTTTTCTTATGAATCTCAGACATTTTTTTAGGGGAGGCTTTGTGTTCCTCAGTCTAGGTTGCCATAAAGAACTGGCTGTGCTTCCCACATAGCTGCTGATGCTCACATTTCTAAGGGGGTTTCAGAAGCACATGTAGCTAACTGTACTTTCGATACCCTCTTTGAAATACAGGCAATTCCATTTTTTTAGGTAACTGTCTGTGGCTGAACAGCCTGAACTTGGCTGCTAAGGAGAAAACACTGGCTTTTGGATTTAGTACCACGTGCTTCAATTTCTTCCTAAGGCAGCTTTTTATGATAAACACCTAAGTCACTTTGAATTACAGAATGTCAAAACACTTTTAAACGGGTAGGAAAAAAGACAATATCATTACCTAATTAAAGGTGGATGACCTAGTGGGCAGCTGTTTCCACACATGGCTTTGAGCACTCAGCTTCATCAGGAGACTGGAAAATAACCCAGCCTTTCTCCAGAAAGCAGAAATGTGATTTGACATCATTTCATGGCTTTACCAGCTGTACTTTTTTACGATGGTTATAACAAGCTGAATGTGTAATTAGTAAGATAGATTTATTGTTCACTGTTAGATGTGCACAGTTGTAAAGGATATAAAATGGTGTTTGTGGTGTGGAAGTCTACTGCAGCACTTGGAATGCTGCTAACACTTCTAGCAGCACCCTCTGAAAACCAAGCACGTGTTTCCAGGCAGGGATTTATGCAGACCTGTGTTGTACAAGGTAGTTGAAGTGGTTCCTTTTCCCAGAGAACATAATGAACGAGGTGTACGTGTGTGAGCTCAAACCCACTGCCTACAAACACCAGGAGGTATTAGGCAGGATCAGGAACCTTAGGCTGTGCAGGTCTGCTCTGTGGCCAAGCTCAGCCTTGGGTAGGGGCTGCTGTATTCATGTGGAGAATTCCCTTAAGGGGTTGGCTTTGTCCTGGTACAGAACCTCTGAAGCTGATGCCTTCACCTGCTGCCTCCTGCACACGTTTAGAGGGTGTAGAGCTGGAATCCACTGTGTGGGGGCTTCTGTTGGCTGTTTCCTTTATACTCATTTAAAGAATGATATAAACAGGAATATTTTTTTGAAAAAATTAATCACCTGTTCTATTAAGTTACGACAGGTTCCTTAAGAAACTTCTCTAGAAGGACTTTTTTCTTTGCAGTTCTTCATTTGTTTCATCAGTATTAAATTCCTCAGGGCTCTACTGTAAGGGAAATGGTTGTGTTATAAAATTATTATAGGCTGGTGGCTTGATCCAAAGACAACCAGAGGCTTTGGTGGGCTTTGGAACAGACCTTAAACCAAGAGGGAAATACAGCACTCTCAGAGAGGCTGTCCTGGGAACTGTTAATAGTAGCACAATTCAAAACTGTCAAGTACAAGTGAAACAGCCAGAGGTTAAGAGTTCCTGAATCTCTTACTTCAGTAGCATGGGAAGTGTTAATCTCAAAGTAAATTAAGTATCGAAACAAAAATTCTCAATAAAAGATTCACATGACTGTAATTAGACATGCATATGCTTATAATTAAATCTCATACATGGAGATCTTGGTTTGCTATGTCTTCCTCCTGAAAAGGTGTCAGTTTTTGTGATCCTGACCATTTCCCCTGTGAACATTTATGTCCCAGTATCCTCCTGTCTGTTGCTCTGGTGGAGCTGCTCAAAGAATTAGTCTGTAAAGTTGTTCAAGCTGAAGAATAACACCTCTTTCTGGGGTGATTTTTCTTGAAAGATGGGAGGAGGAACACCAACCACAGCTTCAGAGCTTTGGGTCTAAACTCCTGTGTTCTTTAGCTACTTAATCACAAATGGTTGTGTGTGTTGCCCCTTCCTTGGGGATGGCAGCAACAGGGAGCTGTCCAAAAAATGAGGGGGGGAAAAAAAAAACAAAACAAAAACCAGAAAAAAAGAGGAGGAAGAGCTCACCAAAAAGTCATGTTATTAATGGTTAATGCTTCAGTGCATGTTTTCTGACCTGAACTCATGTGGAAGTTCTTTGTTTTCTCTGTGGTTCTTGACACAGATATGGCCTCCTCAGGGCACTGAGAGTTAATCTCAGGTGTTTAGAAAATACTTTGCCCATGGCATCAATAGCAGTTAAAACACAGAAAGACTCTTTTGGTGGTAGTAATTCAGAAACAATATGAAGAGGTTCCATGCAGTCCTGTGCCAGAAATAATGCGTCTGTTCCTCTTTCCCTGACTGGGATATTTGCAAGCTTGTTCCATAACATGTGTTGTCTAAGCCTTAACATTTCTCAGACTGAAAGAGATGCAGAAATTGTTTTCAAAGTATTTTATTGCAGTTCCATTCGCATGCTTTTCAAAGGACTGGTATCAAGAAAGCGAGCACTGGGTGTGTTGTTTTCCCTAACTTGAGGGAGCTCTGTGAAGCCAATACCTTTTCTTAGTGTTTTGTGTTGTTCCAAGAATGTGTATTCGTGTTCTGTGTTGCGTCACTTCTTGGGATTGTAGTGTCCAAATGCCTTGTGAGTAAAGTAAAATCTGGAGTTAAAATTCATCTTTACATGCGAGATACTCCAAAATCCTGGAATCAAATGACAAGGGTTTTATTTTAGTCTGGACTTACAGATTTGAACACATAGGACATTCTGAATTCTTGAATTGTGTTGGATCTTTATCAGAACTTTGACAGTGTCTGCTCATACCTGGGAGTTCGGATCTATAAAATTCCCTGTAATAGTCACACAATTTCTGAGATTGTTCAGCATTTGGAATTAGCTCAAATTAAGAAAAAACATCCTGCAAAAAATTATAAAGCACATTATGTCCCAGTTTTAAATCAGAGTCATGCAAAGTGGTGCTCTGGATGTTGGTGAACCTGAAGTGAAAGGTGTTTAGATGCCCTGTGTTGCTCTGTGTCCCTGGGAGCTGGGAATGTGTGGTTGCTTTACCTGGAGCAGCCCCCTGGCATTCAGTGAGGCTTGCAGGGTGCCTCACAGTTGCTTGCTTGAAGTGGAGCCTGGTTTTCTGTGACAGCCGTGGTTTTTTAATGCTTTTGTGTTTCCGAAGTGGCAGCCTGAGGTTTACTCGAGCTGTGAGCAGACAGGTGTGGGTGAGGTGGGACACGCACTTGGGCTCCAGCGTGTGCAGACGTGGGCTTTGCCCCTCTGATGAGAGACTTGCAGTGACCCAGGAGAGGGTCCACCAGTGATAGCGGGACCTCAGGACCTTTTGGACAGAGTAACAAAAGTTTCTGCTTGGCCCAGTTGAGGACAGGACATAAGTATGATTTCCTAGCATTGAAACAAATGTTGTAGCTGCTGTATGCTGGCTGTGAACTGGACTGTCTTGTTCTCACCAGAAATGATGCTGTGGATCTAAGAAGCCTTATTCCTCAAAAGTTTCACTGGCTGTTACATGTTCTTACAAAAAGTTTTCCTTTAAATGAATTTTAATTTCCAATTTTAAAAAAAAGTCATTGAAAAGTTCCTCCTTGGCTCTACTCAAGATCCTTGTAAAACCCTAGGTTTGATTTTTTTAATTTCTTTTTTTTCCCCTTCCCTGCGTTCGCTGAATGCTTCAAGAAGCTTGTGCTTTTCCCTGCTTTGTTCTCCCACAGGACCCTAAAGCCAGGACCTGATTGAAACACCATGGGGATTTAATCAAATCTGCTGGTGATTCATGCTCCTAATGGCCGGGTCTGTCCTTTACTACTTTACAAACTGAGAAGGAATAAAACCCCATTTTATTGCTCGGCTGTTAAAAACTATTTGTAGAAGTTGCTAAGGTTCAAATCAAAAGCGGCCTCCCTTGAGAACTATTAGTTAATTCTAAGTGCCAGGGCATCGCTTTTTTCCTTCTTCTCTCGCTTGAGATGTGGCCTTATATCACGACTGCTGTTCAAACATCTGAGAGTTTTCCATTCCTTTGACAAACATGAGCCAAAGTGCTTAAGGACATCTGTTTATTTTATTTCTTTAATGAGAAAACCTTCCAATTTCTTACTGGCTCAGCTGTGTTTATTTACATTTTGTTAGTCATATGTGTGGGGCACCTTGGGACGTTAAAAACCTGCAGAGGCCTCTGCTGAGGGCTGCTAGCAGGCATCCTGGTCAGAAAGGCAGAATAAGCCCTTCCTAAGGAAAACACAGTCCTTGGAACTCCATAAAATAGATTTTCAAAACAAATAGAGCCTAATTCACTCAGTAGATCATGGATTAAGTCAAGATGAATACAATTTGGAAAGGATTTTCTGAGGAAGTTGGAGATTTTTTTACCCACTGGAGGCTAAACCTTGTGTTTAATGCCTTTTTAAGTTAAATTTAAAAAGCATTCAATCACTGCAGGTAATAAAGAAGTCTGTTACTTTAGACATGCTGCTATATCAATTATTTAGTTCATTATTGGAGAGGAGGGAGTAAATAATTCCAGCCATTCGATTGTTTCAAATGTGTATTTCGGGAGCAAACATCTGTATTTATCATCTGCACTGGCTGATGAGAAGCAGCAGCAGGAGCAGCCAGAGCAGCTCCCCAGCAGTTGGAGGTGGGCACAGGAGATGCTCTGAGCTCCTGTGGATGGAACCTCTGGTGCTGGAGCTCGGGAGAGCAGGGGGGGGTTCTGAGCAAAGTGCACATGTGGCATTTGGAACTATTAAAGGATTATTTTTGACATAAAATACAGATCAGAAACAACGCTGGGTGATTAAACAAGCTTGAGGAAAGGGAACCTGCTTTCCAGTATGGCTGGATCGGGGCTGCAATTTTAAGGGGAAAAGTTAAAAAAAACCCAAAGGGACATGACTTGTGTTAGGAAGCTGCCTGTGCAAAATGTGTCAGTGTGCTTCCACCAAGCTTTCCAGAAGTTTTGTATTTTTTACAGGGCTATCAGGGGCTTTCATATAGAAATACAGTGACTTTCCTGTGTTGAGGAGAAGGAAATGAAGATTAATTTGGTTTAAATTCCACTCCCTTTTCTGAAATGCATGCCATGTATAGTAAAAAGAAGTTATTTGTAGGTTTTTGGTCATGAACCTTTTGTATTACTAAATAAAAATAATTCCCATTTATCCTCTAGCATCGTGACCCAGCTTTTAGCCTGTATTTAAGTACAGTATTCCCACAGGACCAGAATCCACTTCAGACTTGATGGGTTCAGACCCTGGATAAATTAGTGTGGCCATTGCTGCCTGTCCCTAAGCATCGTTCCTTTGGAGAGGGAGGAGAGCCTTTGCAACCTCTGTGTGCCCTTAAACCTGAGGATTTAGTGACCTGTGTGCCCATTTGCTTATTGGAATAATTTCCAACCCTATGAGAACAGGTACCTGACAGTAAAAGGAGTCCTTCAGTAACCAGTAAGAATACTCTGAAGTACCCCTTAAATCACAGTGAGGGTAGATATGAAAAGTTATCTGGAGAAAAGGGATTCAGTTATATTTTCTCTCCATATGTCATGGACTTCTCACAGGATCACACTGTGCTGTCTGTTGACATTATTCATTTAAATTCAGTAGATTGTCTAAAATACCTGGATGTGTCAATGTTGAGGTAAACAGTGCCTTTATTTTGGTGGGAAAAAGTTTGGGCCCTGAAAAACTGAGATGTTCTATTTGAAAAGGGATGATCCTCTTCAAAAAAGCCTGAAGTGTAGTCCCTTAAGTAAATCACTTCTGAAAATGGCTCTTAGCTCCTGAACTACTTTTATTACTTAAAACAACTTTTCTCACAAATACCCACTCTCACTGGGAAAGCTCTGAGAGGCTCACTCTGGCTGCAGCCTGTGTTATTAAAGAGTTAAAATTGCAATCTAAGCTGCTTAGGTGTAGTTAGTAAAGGAGTGAAATGTGGTTTCTTCCTGAAAAATACGTAGATTTACTTGAACTGGAACTCGTACACATGGGTAATTTCCCATTATTATGGGAAAGTTTTGTTCATGTCTCAAATTTTGATCAAGGTATGAAATGCTACAACGAAAGGATGATTATTCTCACAGACTTTTTTTGTTCAAACATGTGGCCCTGGTATTTGTATCTGTGATTTTTTTGATTATTATATTTTTTATGCTACAACCAAGCCGGTCCATTTTCCAGGCTTTTCCAAGTAATTAAACTCAATTAAAACTATTAAATTCTTTCTTTCGGTGACAACTTTGTTATTAACAGATAACCACAAGGAGGAGATTTAACTTGGAAGGCCCTTGATTGTATCCTAATCCGTCTCTCACCTCTGGCTGACACCTGTGGCAGATAAACCCTATAGAATAGGAGTCTGGTGAATACTCTTAATTAATACTTTCTTCCTTGTAGAAAAGTAATTATTTGCTGACGGCATAAATAGGTATTTGGCAGGGATTTAAAAGGACTGATTAGTTTTAAATACTAGGGCTTTATATTGGTGGGGTTTTTAAGGGAGGTGAAGGTGTCTGAATCCAGGACCCACGCTCAGAGTGACTTTGTCCCAACGCTTTGAATGCCGAGTTAATTGTCACCTTGCTAAAGAGAAGCAGAGTCAGACAACAAGCAGATTTGTTATCTGTCTCAAAGGAGCCAGCTTTGCCCCTTTGCTAATGGCCTGCAAGTCTGAACAGGGTACCTGCAAGGCAGAGGCTTGGAGAGGGCTTTGGATCCAGGACTGGAGGCAGGAGTGACTTGCACTTGAGAGATTGCCAGAGATAAGTCTGCTTCCCTCTTCCTTTCAAAATTACAGTGTACAAGAAGGGAGAGCTGGCTCTGGACATGCAGCCTGGATTAGTTGCAGGTGTTAACAAATACATGTCTTTTAAAATCATATTCTAGGGCGAGTGTAAGCAGTGTATGAAAGATCAGTCTCCGTGTTCCAGCAGATCTGTGGGAAGGTGGTTTTAATGCAGAGCCTTTTGGGAGGATGCTGGTGGTGCAGTTTGAGTGTGAGTCAGTGCACAAGGGCTTCTGTGGGGGTAGAGCCAGTACCTCTGGCAGTGAAGGTACCACAGTGAAGGCTTCTGTGCAGGTCAGCTCCTGGAAGGGGATCTAGGGACCAACCCAGTGCATGTTGCAACATCCTGGCAGCAATCTGTACCCACATTTGGTAGCCTGAAGCTAATCTGGGTGTGCATGCACATTCTGCATTCCCTTTGCTCTGCTAAAATACAGAGTGGTGGGAGTTTCATGTGGTGTCAGATCTACCTTCCCACTGCTGTCACAGGGAAGTGTTTGTTCTTTGCTCACCTCCAGTTTTCATGGAAATTGTCTTTAAGACAAACTGAAGGTGGTTCAACAAGCTCCTTGTAGCAATCTTCTGTCATGTTATTACTTGAAATGAAGGTTAAAAATGAAAACTAAAACAGAAATTAATTTTAGGCAAGGTGTTATTAGCCAAGAGGACATAATGGAACTCAAATTGTAATTTTACAGCACAGTTCACTTCAAATGTAGAGAACTAGTTCAAGGGTTAGAAACAGTGCGTGCAAGTGGCCGAACTAAAAGCAACACTGGCAGCAAATGTGTGACCTCGTGCCATTGGGATATGAAAGAAAATGTGCTCCTTGCTGCATGGATGCTTTTGTCTTCCTGTACAGCATGTTCCACGGGCGTCTGCTGCCCATGTTTTCCTCTAGTGGGACTGTGTGCTGATCAGGCAGCAAAAGCACCCCAAAGCAAGTGGGTATGGAGCTGGGAGTTGGCAGTGCTTCCCTTGCACTGGAAATTACCTTGCTCACAAGGTGTGGTGTTGTCAGCAGTAGGCAATAGCCCATCAGGCCTTAGCTGGAAGTCACAGAGGTGACAGAAACAGCAGAGACATGTCCAAGGATGCTCTTCAGGAAAAACATTTCTGATCAAAAATGCTGAGAAAGGACTTACCCAACTCTTTGTATGTTCTGATCCCGTGTTGTTTATGAAGGAGTAGGAGGGAATGGAATGGGGGCTTTTTTACCTCTCAGTTCCCTCAAGATGTGCCCTAAGGAGAAATGGGTGACTCTGGAGCTGTGACTCCTGCTGTTTAAAAGTGGGAGATAAAGGTGTGTTGAGAAGGTTGTATTCAGGAATGAATAATTCAGAATGATCACTTCCCTCCTGATCCTTGTCTCCCCCAGCAATGGGAAGAGCACGGGAGCATCAGGAGTGCTTGGTCTGAGCACCAGAGGTAGCACCTAAAAGTAATTTGTGGGGCTGTGTAATTTTGACCTGAAGGAACCTCCACCAGTGGAGCATGGCAGAGGTGAGGCGTGTGGGGATACACTGTGCTGCTGGAAGTTCTGTTTACAAAGGGAGTTTATTGCCTGTTTTCCACCCCTGCCTCTCATTGTCCTTGTTTGTGAACGCATGACTCGTAGATTAGCAGAGGGAGGACCTCGCTCTTCTAAAGTTACTAAACAAGCACTGAGAGTTGAGTTTTTAGATTAATCTGTTTTCGCTGTAAAAAGTGGTTCCTGGAGGAGATTTGATTTCAAGCTGTCTGTGGCCCTTGGGCTTCTCATGCATCAGGGAGCATTGGCTGGCTCTCTCAGTCAGGAAGCTCGTTCCCAGGGCTCCTGGGCATGCTCTTGCTGCAGAAGGACGAGCTAGCAGGGATCACTGCTGACTTTACATTGCTCTGCTGGGCTCACCCTGCTCCAGCACAGGCACTAATGGCCCACCAGGACACCACTGGCAGCACAGAGATGTCCTCGAGTGGCACGGAAGAGGAAGAGCACTCCATCAGCATCTCCAAACAAATTTCATAATCCTCTTTCAGATTATTTACAAACTATACAGAAAACTTGGATACACCAATCTCATGTTGGTGCTTTTCTGTGAGCCTGATTTTCTTGTTTATTCCTACTTGAATTGACAGCTGTAGCAGCTGTGTCTTTCCTCGGGGTGGGTACAGCCTCTGGCATGGAGGGGTTCAAGTCTGGCACTAGTGCTTCTAGATGCTGCAGATAAATAAAAAGATAAATAACTGCTGGAGGAACCCTGGCCTCGTGCCTCTAGACACCTTTGTCATACTGGGAGTGCTGGTTGGCCTTAAACTTTATCAGCCTCTTTAAGACTTGGAAGTGTGCCTTGCTGTGGAGGAAATGTCCATACTGTGGAAGCAGTGATGCCAAATCATTTCCCGAAATGACTTCCCCTCTGGGTGGTAAAGTGCATTTTTCTGTTTTGTTTTCATTTCATCATATTCTGTATCTCAAGAGAAATATTTTTTTTTTCCCCCCACTCTCATCTGTAGTTTGGTTTCCATATCGTTTAGTTAAAGAGAAGGTAATTTCATACACTCTGGAAATGTTTCCTACTCCCCATTAGTGATTAATACCAATAAAGCTAAAACGAAACTTAGAGGATAAATGACAGATAGCAACCAATGAGATTTCCTGAAAGAGTTTTAAAGGCTAATGATCCTTGAAATGTATAAAAATAAATTGCTTCATTAAAAACTATTTTACAAAATAATTTCTTCCTAGCAGCATATTTTCTTCAAAACAGTTCCCCTGTGTAACTACACCTGGGTAGTAAAATTTGATTCAGTGCTGTTCCTATGAGGCCACAGTCAAATGCCCTGATTAGGCTGTGTCCCTGTGCCTCATCAGGGGAGCAGATTTGGGGCTTAAAATGAGAGACATGTTCAAGGCAAGTCTGTTGGAAGTTTTTACTTTCTGCCCAGAGACAGTGCCCTTGGTTCTGAACAGCAACAAGCGTGTTCAAACGTGAGTGACAGAGCTTCTCTGCAATGGGCACAGCGCTTGTGAGTCACACACATGGCTAAAACCACAGCCATTCTGCTCTAATTAAAGAGAACTTCACTGAGAATGCGTAATAATTAGCTTAGAGTGTAGTACACCATCCATGTCAACAGCGTCTGCCACAAAGGTTGATTGAGATGTGCTCACCCTCCCAACACTGTGCTCCCTGTTAGAGCTGCTCAGTCAGTTCAGTACTGTCCTGTCCTGCAAAAACAGCACTCCACAGAAATCTGCAGAAGATCAGAGACTGTGTTTAAGTGGGTGGTTTCCCTCTTTTGGATCACACACCATGCTAAAGCACGGCAGGTTTATACATCAAGATGAGAGATCCCTGACCTATTGAAGATGAATTAACAAAAAAAAAAAATCTGTTGTGGGAATGTGGGCTTTTTCCAAGTTGTCTGTTGTTCAGTTTGAACAGGCACAATGCTTTTGAGCTAGGACTGTTTATCAAATTAAATACAGATTATTTTTGCTTGTGTTTTTGAAGTATTTAATGAATATGTCCTGCTCATAACTTTGTTTGCATTAGTGTATTTCTGTGCTCTTGCTGTGGATTTAGGAAGAAGTTTGTTTCACTTGTTTGGGGGCAGAAGGGCTGGTTGACTTGGTGAGGCAGTGAAGTGGGAACCCTTTCACAGGCCACTGTGGTGTCTCAGCTGGGAAAAACATTAATTTTCTAGGATGAATTAACCAAGCACACTTAAGTAGAGCTGCAGGTAGCATCATCCTTCTCCAGGGGAATTCACCAAAGGTTTTGTCACTGATGTTGGCAGGAGCAGGATCTGGGTGTGAGAAAGTTCACATGTGCTTAAGAAGGTGTAGAAGATATTTTAGAGCTGCCAGCACATGCATCTTCACATTCAGTTGTTAAAAAAGCATGGTTTAAAAATGCTGCGGGTAGCCAGAGCTTCTGCATCATGTCCTTCCCTTTCAGAAAGCAGTTGGAATTTTCATGTCCTGTGTCTTGCCTTTTTTTTTTTTTCTTTTTTTTCTTTTAAATTTTATTTGGTTTTTTTAAGCAATGTAGTTATTTGGGTGTAACTGCCATTGGGGCTGCAGTTGAGGCTCTGCAAGCCTGCTGTCCTGAGCAGCAACAGTCATACTTGGACAAAGATTTTGTCATGTTATAATTGGGTTTCCGTGGTAGGACGGGGCTGTTTTAACTCTGCTGATGTTGGTAAATAAGTAGGCAGCTTCAGTGGGAATGGAATTGCTGGTTTGAAGGACAAGTCAGGAAAGAATCACCCTCTGCGTGCCCTTTTACCTGTAACTATCCCCAAACTGTTCACTGATGTGTTATTGGAAATCAATTTTTTGTCTAACCTAATAAAGCAATTCTGACATAGTGTCAGGTGTTTAAAGGATCTTTATATCATCTGAAGTGTGTGGGCTGTTAGTGGTCAGGGTGAGTCACAGGCATCCATCAAAGAACAGAATTTGTTTATTTAGGAGAGCAAAAGAAAGGATGGGAAAATCATGTTAATGTTAAAATACACTTAGGAAGTAAAATTACTTTAATAAATGTATCTTAAGAGATAGGAATGTGTAGATCCTGTGTTTGGTCTAAGGTCTCCCACCCCCCACACCTATCCCCAAAGAAGAAAATCAAAGTGAATGGAAAAACCTGATTTTCCCCCAACAGGACACCACAACGTCTGTGAGGATAGGTCTCATGATGGAAGAAATGATCTTCAACCTTGCAGATACACATCTGTTCTTTAATGACCTGGAGGTATGTAGCTGCTTATTTTATTTAACATCTTTCTCTGTAATCATTTGCATGTGGTCTGCACAGGGGGTTTTGGCCAAGAACCTTTGTATTTTTGACCCCAGAGAAATGGACCATAGGTGGCTTATTGGAAGCCTCCCTTTGACAGCTCCGTTCTGTTCAGGAATTTCTTTCTAAATATGCAGTTAACAATGATGGCCTCTTGCAGGTTTACTAAATGTAATAATGAGGACATTGCTGCTGCTTCTCCTGAAATTTGCTATTCAGTAATTTTATTAAGCTAAGTTAGCATAAATCCTATGGGGGCAGGTAATTAGCTATGAGGCAGAGCAGAGGTTTTGAAAATGGTCTCTGTTCTTGAGGAAGCTCTGCTGCACACACAGACAGAGCAGGAGGTCTGCTCAAGCTCAGGAATACTGCAGGATGAAACTCTGAGAGTTTCGGTGTAACAGGCCAAGAGGAAGAAATTTTTCCTGCCGGTGACATGGTTGGACCTGACTATCTCTTACACAAAGCAAAAATCCTTCAGAGTATGTGGTAAAACGCAGGCAAAGCGATGCTGGCAGGATGCTGTCAGCAGCTGAGGAGCAGCTGTACAGCAACGATGGAAATGGGTTGGCATTTGCAGTCAGAACACACGGTCTGAATGGGTCATGTGCAGCGTGGGCAAGGTGGGATCTGTGCTGTGGGCACCTTGGAATCAAAACACTGCCTGGAGGCATTTGGGGAAAAAAAACCCTGGCATCGCTGGGCAGACTTCTATGGGCTTTTTTTATTTTTTTCCCTTCACTTGAAAAAGGAAGAATTTGTTTCTGTGCCAGATGAAAGGAGAGAACTTTTTCTGTGCCTGAGGAGTTCAGCGGGAATTTCTGGTTCCTTCACTGCCTAATTGCACTGTGGTCCCCTGTGTTAGGGGAGGTACAGCCTTTCCTGCCACCTGGCTCCTTGCAGTCTTGAGGTTTCACTTGCTGAGAATTTCTATTTCCTTTCAAAGACAAGCACCTGAACTGACAGATTTTTCCTCTTTCAACTTTTTTCAGAAAGGGAATTTGTGATGAGGGCAGGGAAAGTACAAAGTAAAAAATCTTTCTCTTAGGAAAAAAAAAAAAGAAAAGAGCTTCTTTTTGGGAGCCCAGAGCCCAGGGCACTATTTCAGTAGTGATAATATTTACTACAGAACCATCACCTTTCACCCATCAGATCTCAATATGTGATGCAGCAAAGCTCCATGTCCTGCACAAAGTGATGCTCCAAAACCCCTCTGCCTTTCTAGAGTTTTGCAAGAATTACCAGTTTTAAAATAAGTTTTTTCTTTTTTTAACTTACTGCTCTAAAACTTTAAATGAAGCAGCAAATTGTCTGGCCTTCGTCAAATTGTGCACGTTTGTCAGTCAATAACAGCTCTGGGCACTGGTGGTTTGGTTTTAGCTGAGCTTTTTCAATGAAAAATTGAGGGATGACGGGGAATTCAAGAAAAGTAAATGTGCCTTACAGAGTTTTCCAAAAAAGCCATGTCAGTTTGGAAGAATTTGCAGCAACAGTCATCCAGAGTTACCCACC
This sequence comes from Platysteira castanea, assembly GCA_013397175.1. NCBI lineage: Eukaryota > Metazoa > Chordata > Aves > Passeriformes > Platysteira > Platysteira castanea. Next base: position 1,338,480 of record VYXC01011106.1, on the reverse strand, counting down.
CTGCTCCTTCATTTAGGATGATAAATAAAGTCACCTTTGTGTATTCAGAGAGTGGTATTTAAGGATCATACATCACTGAGTACTCAGCTTAAAAAAATGCAGTGAACGACATCCTTAAAAATGAAGAAAAGAATTAGTAAAAACCAGCACAGAAACAGATTCAGTTGTAGACCCACAGGCATTACCATATACATTAGCACCATCATGTGGTGCAACGCTGGCCTGTACAGGACAAAATGAGCTAAAACTGCACAGGCAGAAACCATTTCTGACCACCTTTTGTGATGGGGCAGAGTTTGAGAGGCTGTAGCTGAGACAGCCGTGGGAGACTTGCCCTTTCAAAACCAAATCAGAGTTCTCTTACCAGATGATGCTAAACACAGCAAAACATTCCTGGAATGTTCCTTTTTTCTGTTAAAAAAAAAAAAAAAAAAAATCTGAAACTCTGGTTAGCCAGGGTTTTATCTTTTCTTAGGATCTAGCCAGAAGGGATTCAGGTAATTGTTTCCTGAGTGCATTTTGGCTATGCTTGGGAATGGAAATCACGGACCAGTGCAAAGGTGAACCAAAAGATGCATTCAGATGGATCTGTCCAGATCCATCCTGCTTCCACCCATCCTCTCTTAGTGCTGCGGTCCAGTGGACAGGCCAGGTTCCAGCTGATTCACCCCAAACCTCAGGGCAGTTGTATGGAAGGAGGCTGATCCCTGGTCCCCAGGGCAGGTGGGTGACTGGAGAAGTCTTAGACTCCTACTAAAAAATTTCAGTCTTTTTACAGAAAAGGGTTCTCTCAGCAATCTAAGTCTTACGGGCAGATGAAATCCCTACAGTCTGCAAGCGTGAGCCATGCAAGGTGTTGTGCACTAAGGCTCTGGTCATGCTGCAGAATATATCAGCAAATATTCACCTGACTGGAGGTATTCTCCCTCTCTGCTCCCCTTTTTGGAAATCAAGGAGAAAAGGACTTACCAAGGTTACAAATCACAGTGAAGTTAAAATACAAACTCTGGGCTTTCCAGGGTTGTGCTTTTTCCCCCAGATGCTTTTTGTTCACAGTACAATGCTGGCTAAAGAATAGCACCTTCCACCCCCAATCCCTCTGGAGATATTATTGTCTGGCTCTCTGGAATACAGGTATTAAGGACAGGAGGACTGACAAGGGGATGAGGAATTAACAAACAAGGGGATTAGTGTGTTTACAAGTTGCTGCCTTTCAGAGCCTTCCCTGGAGGTTTGTGTTCCGGGAGCTGTTAACCCCCACCTAATGAGGGATGCAAGCTCCACTGATCAATGAATCCATGAGATGTTTAAAACTCTCTAGCACAGTCCTGATCCACAAACAGACTAAGTGTGCAGTTGTCAGTTGTTCTCATACCTGCAGGAGACATACCTCAGAGGGAATGTGAGGGATAACAGAAGGAGCTCCTCAGGAGCCCTGTATTTCACAAGGAGGCAGCAGAGGCTTTCTCCAGGCCAGCAGTGCCATTTAGAACAGCTCAGGCCCCTTTAAATGGGGCTGGTCCCACCTGGAGGCAGGTTGTGTAGCACCCAGAAATAGCCCGAGAGTACAACCAGATCAGTGCCCAGAGCTGCAAGGGCTGACTGAGGTCCTGCACATTTGACTGAGGTGCAGGCTGTGCGTGCCACACATCATCCCCCCGAGCTCCCGGAGTGTCAGCGTAAACATCAGCGGATGTGAAACCTGGGCCGTGTCCCCATCACAGCCTTCCTGCCATTCGAGCAACCTCCTCCTTTTCAGCAGCTGAGATTCCCTGCTTTGATTCCCCGCTCACTGAGATTGCAAGGAAATTCTGCAAGCATGAAAAATCAGTCTTGTAACCCAGTGGTGAAGCGTGGTGCTCGCTGTGGCTGCAGCTCCCCGAGTCCCCCGTAACACGAGAGGCGCAGCCGGCGCTATGAGGTAGCGTCTCACCCAGTGTCAGGGTATTTTATTAAGTTAGAAATGTGATAGCTACTGTTGTCACACTTCAGTGTACAGAACAATCCATTCACAAATGAGAAAAACAGATCCCTCCACAAATGCCTTTCCCCTGACTTAATGCCTCGCATCGTACAGCTGGAGTGGAGTGGGCTGCATCAGAATTACCCCAGCATGGTTCACAACAGCTACCTGGAGGGGGGCTTGAAAAGTGCTGGGGTTGGAGGAGAGAGAGAGGTGCCAGCAGAGATCTGCTCTTCAGCTGCTTGGCTGCAGTTAGATACAGCAATACACACTCCAGTGATGGGTTGATCACAAGATGCACTTCTGTGTCCTTTTGAGAATTATCTAAGACACTGCAGAAAATCTCATTAATATGGACAAGAACTATCTGTCATGTTCTGGCACTGACAACAAGCTTGGTTACTTGTTTGGGGATTTTTTTTCCCATTTTTTGAAAGGGGCTAGTTAAAAGTAATTCATCAAACTCATAGTTGTGTAAAGAAGGTAAAACAAGTTCTTTGGTTTACAGAACACTGAAGTGGTGAAGAATTACTGCACCTTGGTTAGCTGCAGTTGTTCTGACTTCAGAGTCCTGTGGTACCAAGTGTCACAGCTTTTAAACGCTGTTGAAAAATCAACCAAAGCAAAAGATAGTGTCCATCAGCTTTGCAGACTTTCTGTTCTGTTCTCACCTGTAAGGCTCATGGAGAAAGGAGAGTTAAGGTTGTGGGGGAAGCTTCCCAATTTTTCTCTTTCTAATCTTAATGCTGAGACTGGGAAAGAAACCAAAGGAATAACATTTCTCACATTTTTGAGGCAGGGCCTCCGCCATTCGAACAATGAAGGATTTTGGAAGATAAGATCTAGAGCACATACTTCATGCAGGCTGAGCTCCAAGTATATATTCTGTTTAAATTTCCTGTGCACACACAGATTTCCTCGTTGCTGACACACATTATTCCTCAGCTCTGTCTGTGGCTGGGGCAGTGAAAGAGTGTTGCCTTCAGTGCTTCAGCCCAGCTTCCCTGCACATCAAAGGAAGCTCAGCCCCCTCAGAACAAGCTGGGAAAACACCGGCAGGACAGGCGTCTCTGGAAATCTCTTTGGGACAGATCTTCTCCCCCTGTAATTATGTGGGCATACACCTCCTGTCCAAAGCAGTATTCTCACAGGGGGAAAGGCTGCCAAGTCTCTGCCTTATCATGCATACAGAGTAGAAAAAACACAGCTTTCCTGGCTAAAACACAAGCATCTCTCTCCCTCCTGTCTGCACAGGAAGGAGTTCCACTCACGGTGTTATTCAAGAGCTGTTGTGCCCTTAGATAGCAGCGGATCTCACACACACACTCTGTCTGTTCATATTTTGTGCAAGTGCTGTGTGATACTTGTTGCTAACAATTAACTGGCTAGACCACAGTACTAGCAATATGTAAGATTTTATCTCCTTAATATTACACTTAAAGTAATTTTGCATTATATTATTTCAATTTTTTTTCCACAATATCTACTCACCACTGTATTTTTTTTCATCTGCCTCTCAGGACTGTGACCAGATCCACATAGATGATGTATCATCAGATGATAATGGCCAAGATCTAAGGTATGAGATCTCCCAAGCTGGAAGCTGCAGGACAGGCCCCAGCAATTTGGAAGTAGTAGGGGGCTGGTCAGTGATTCTCAAAACCTGCACTCTCTCCCCTCCGTGCTGTCTGCATTTGTAAAGCACACACGAGTTCAGAGTCCTCTTTCTCACATCATTGGGCCTGTGCCTTCTGTCAGGCCCCTGCCTATGCTAAACTTTGAACCGTTCCAGGGAATACATCTAAATTAGGTTGAACTCCAGTCAGACCACACCAGTTTCTGGTGTGATTTGACCAGACAGTTGTCACAGCTGTGGCCAAAATGCTTCAAAACCAGACCGAAAGTTTTCCCACTGCCCAATCTGTAGTGAATGGGCTTAGTAGTAATGAGCTGGACTTTGCCATGCCAGATCCTTGTTGAAACTTGTACCCAAACTGCACCAAACATTACCATTACCTGTGTAAGTTGGGTCATCATGTTCATAGAAACGACTTCTGTACAATTCCATCTACTTTTCCCAAAGTGTTGCTTGCAGAGCCATGGTAAAGGGACAAGAATGAAACGTGCAGAACTCATACAGAGCTTTGCTATTTGTGGTTTTATGGATGATTATTGTGAGAAATTGATGCAGGAACAGAACATTTTTTAGAACTGTGCTGGTAATTGTGCTAAAGATGAACTTCAGTTCTGTACAGCGTGTCCTGTGTGTGTCTCTGCTGCCACTTGTCTCCACATTTCTTCTCAATCGTTCCCCCTCCCTGCTGGCACTGTGCAGGCTGTAATTACACTGACCTCTCCCCTTCCCTCCTCCCTCTCCCAGCACGTATAACTTCTCTGCGGATGGCTTCCACAGTTCCACTGCCAGTGCAAACCTGTGTCTGGGCTCGGGTGTTCACGGGGGAGTTGACTGGATGAGGAAATTGGCTTTCCGCTACCGCCGGGTGAAAGAGATGTACAACACCTACAAAAACAATGTGGGGGGTAAGTGCCAGTGGCCAGGCAGCCAGCAGGCCTTTCATCTTCCCAAAACCTGGGGACCCTGTGGGGACATCTCTGGAGGAGGTGTAGGGAGCCTCGTGATACGGGTGCTTCACAGTGAGCTGAGCAAGTGCCTCCGCAGTCACCCTGAAATGTGGTTCTGTACAGGATTTGTGGGACTCACACTAAAATACCTGGTTTAGTGGTTTGAAAAAGACTCAAGTCCAAGTGTGGGGCTTTATTTCGTAATTTATTTGGCAGGAAAGCAATCTTCTCCCATTTTCCAGAATGTTCAGCAGGCAAGCAAACAGTTCGAAACTAAATATGCTCTTTTTTTCCTACACAACTTGTCTGATCTCTGTCTGAAGGCTTTCTTGTATTATAACTACTTGTTTTTAACTCCCCCAAAACAATACCACCAGATATCAGGGTTCCCTGGCTTTCTTCATCTCACCTAGTTCCAGACAGTTCTTCCAAGAGACTCTCAGCTTCCTTTTCAGTACATGAGTGCAAGTTTCCCTCTGACTAGAAAAAGAAAGAAGCAAAACTCAGAGTATCACCACAACTTAATTATTGGTTGGAGGACAAGTCTACCGTGCATGCACTGGAAATGGGGCACAGCTTTTCAGGAGAAACGAACCATCCTGGCCTCAGGTGTCTCTCTGCCCAGGCCACTGCCCACTTTACACAGCTCTTCCATCCTCTTGCTCACTTCCCATGCAAGCTTTATGCTCGCTCCAGGAAAGGTGTTCCAGGGAGGTCTTGCAGTGGGTGCTTGACAGAACCATCCCACCAGAGGGGAAGGAAGCTGGGCTGCAGCAGCAGAGGATTGTGCTCTGTTGGGCCTCACGGACCTCGAGGCAGAGCCTTGGAGTGACACGGCAGTGACAAAGGGAGGCAGTGGCACCAGGGCCAAGAGAGGGGCAGTGGGAGAGTTCAGAACACAGGCAGGTGCCCTTCGGCGCTGTGCGCACAAAGCCACGCAATTCCCTTTCTGTGCTTCTGCAAAGACACTTTCCCTGCTTGCAGGTTTAATAGGAGCTCCTAAGAGGGAAACCTGGCTGCAGTTGAGAGCAGAACTGGAAGCGCTGACTGATCTCTGGCTCACACATGCTCTGAAGGCGCTGAATTTGATACATTCCCGGTAAGAACAGCTCAAAGAATTGCCTGTGGGTTTGGTCCAGGAGCTCCTTTGCTTCCCTTGTGTTCCCCCTCTAAACAAATCGAGACACATTTACAGGACTTTGCTGGCCAAGCCTGTGGGAGGCCAGTCTGCACATGTTTGCCAGGCTGAATTATCAAGGGTTGGGGTGAGCTTGGGATGATGAACTGAGCAAAAGCACAACAGTCCTTTCCTTGACTTCCCTTGGCTCCCTCATCCATGGCACCATTTTCCTGTGAGCAGGTTTACAAAAGAGGAGGGGGAGGAAAGAGCCCTTCTGTCCCTGAACACTCACAGAACCCAGCATGGACCTTACTACATTGTGTTTAAATTCCCACCAAATGGATCCTGGCAAGCTTGCAGTAAGGCTGCATCACTGCTGCTAGTTTGGTTGATGTTTTTTCATTCTCCTGAGCTGATCAGAAGACGTCTCTGGTACTCACATTATCTTCCTTTGGCTGCAAAATCCCCCACTGGCTCGAGAACTTCCAGTGGCAGGAAAGGTTTGCTTCCTACCATCTTCCAGTCCAGGGTGAAAGAGAGAAACACAGATTTCTACTAACTTGTGTTTTCTAGGCCCAACTGTGTGAATGTGTTGGTCACCACAACTCAGCTTATACCAGCTCTGGCTAAAGTGCTTCTCTATGGACTGGGCACTGTCTTCCCCATTGAAAACATTTACAGTGCAACAAAAACAGGTAAGAGCAAACTGACTGAGGCCTCACCTAAGACAGGCTGAAGTTTTGTCCCTAAGTCAGGCACAGATATCCAACCTGATTGTAACAAGCAATGAGTGAGCTTTATTTTTAGCTCCATACTTACAGATGTCTAATTCACATCCTGACTCCCACACTTAACCTAGTACAGACTGCAGGGAAAAAACCATAAAAAACACTTCTTAAAGTGTCTCCATGGGGGAGTGAGCCAGATATAGAGATCTATGTCCACCCTATGGAGCACTGACTGCACATGGGATGTCCAGCTGCACCCAGCTGGAAGGAAGGTCTGGTTGGACCTGTTACAGAAACACTGCTTGGATCCTCTCACTCTTGCAGAGGGCTTGAGTGTGCTGAATGAGCTTTGTGAAGCTTCGTGAGTAATAAGTACTGATAGGGCTGGCTTGGGGCTTTTTGCATTCTGTTCTTTCTGGTGTGTTTGAACCTCTGAGGATTGCACTTTCATGTTTTTACTGCAACCAGAATGAACAGAAGAGGGCTCTGGAAACTGAATGCCATGAGTGTCACATCAGTCTGCCAGCTGGTGGCCTAAGCAGGGCGTCACAGTCACAGAGCTCACAGAAAAGTGGCAGCACTTGGAAGTCCTTGGCTGACAAAACAAGTGCTAGTTACTGTCATGGGATGGAGAGGATCCACCTCAGAAGATGATCCAGTTTGATTCCAGTTTGAAAAGAAAGCAAAGAATGCTGCAGCCAGTTCAGTTAGGTTATAACTGCAGGTCCTGTGCCTGAGTATTAGCTCTGCCTGTGGTGTGTGTCCAGATAAAAAAATGTATCTTCTCTTGTGTTGCTTAGGGAAAGAGAGCTGTTTTGAAAGAATAATGCAGAGGTTTGGAAGGAAAGCCGTGTACATTGTAATAGGAGATGGTGTTGAAGAGGAACAGGGAGCAAAAAAGGTACAGTTTGTGGATGCCATGCTGGATTCTTCCAAGTCTTGATTGCAGTGACCCTTTCTTTATTTAAGCATTTAATGAAGCTCCCTCCACTTGAAGCAATTCACAGTTTGTCTCATTTCTTAATATGCTAAATATTCAACAATCACCTTATCAGAAATTCCATACTCTAAATCCGCCCCACTTTGGCAGCTGGTACAATATTTCAGGTAGTTGCTGTATCACATGTTCCAGGAATCATTCTTGGTTAACAAAGATGGCTATAAAGACATGAAAAGGGAAATTCCAGTGTGTGATCTCAGATGAGCAGGCAGAGTGAATTTCTGATCTACACATGTTGTTTTTGTAGATTCTAAATTGTTGGAATTAATTTTGAATTACTTACTAGAATATACCTATATCCATACATGTGTTTATGAGTCGTTGAGATCATGGAGTGTAACTTCATTATAGCAAATACCAAAGGGGCTTGCACAGACTTACTGCCTTTATCAGTGACTTATGGATCAATGTGATTAATTTCACAAGCAAAATGAAATTAGAAAGTTGTACTGAATACAAAGAACAGAAACAACAAAAGCAGTGTGGTCAGGAATAATGAGCACTGGAACAGCCACAGTTTTCATTTTCTAAACTTTAGAACAGAAACCTGCCTGGAACCTCCATTTACTTGGCTTTACAGGGCCAGGAATACAATTTGTTAATGGCAGATGTTATTTGCAAAATGTCATTGTGCATCCTTGTGCTCCTGATGTGACTGGAGAAATGCGATGGAGCTGCATTTGCTCCAGGAGCATTGTGCATGAGTTGAGATGCAGGAACTGCCTGAATGAGCTCCATCTGCAGCAAACCTGTTAAATTTTAACAGATATACAAATGACTGGCATAGCTCAGGTGATGCTGAATATATTATACCACAGGAATTCAGCTGAACCTTGTGCTGGAGAATTTGGTATCTCATTCTGACTGAAGATTCTGCAAAGACTTTCCAAGCAAATTTGAGCTCTTTGGTTGTACAAGCCCAGGAACAAAGGGATCCCAGCAAATAAGGTGGGGGGCACATGTTCTACCCCTAGAATGGCGGAAGAAGCCCTGTTTTCTTAGAGGGTATTTTTCCTCATCAGTGGAAACAATCTGCATCCACCTTGGAAAACTCCCTGAAACTGCAGATGGTTTTGTAGCTCATGAAGGGTTAAGGAGCTGTCAGGAAGAGTGCAAAAGGCATGACTGGGGCTGAAGTGACAATAGCCTGCTGCTTGTGGCCGCTCAGTGCCACACTTCAAAGGCCGTGGGTCAGTGAACAGGACTGCATCAAAGGCTGCAGGGGCTCCCAGCCCGCCTGCCCAGCTGGGCAGGTTCAGCCTCCTCTGCTGGGACTGCCAGAGCCTCCTGCTCCTGTCTCCTGGCCTAAGCAGCTCAGCCATTAGTAGAGCACATTCTTTGCTGGGCTGTTGCCTCCTTTGATTGATGACAATCATTAATCAAACCTTCTAACATACCTGAGCTTTATACAGAGAAAACAAAAAAGGGAGGCGACAGGCAGAGAGCCTTTTGCTGTTTTGCTGACAGCACTGATAACATCTCCAGTTTCATGGGTCATTTTTCTTCACCTGTCTGATGAGTGATAAATCTGTAACTGCTGAACAACAGGAGTGGCTGGGAGGCCAAGTTTTCTTCTGATATAAGAAAGAAAAACAGATAATTTAATGGAAGGTGTTTAATAGAAGCTGGGGGAGGGAGAAGGAAATAACTTTTCCCTGTAAAGTGAAATTGCAGAACAGTGGATTTCAGTCACTTCAGCTGCCTGGGTTTGCTTGCTGTCTCTACACACACTGATAAACAGCTGGAAGGAAACATTTGTGTACTGGTAGGCAGCAGGCAACATGCCAGAGAGAAGCTTTAGTTGTATTTAAAGGTTAGAGGAGTGTAAATAGATACTCTGGAACCACTGGAATTTTTTGTACACGGATAGGTACAGTTGGAAAAGGAACATCTCCCTTCATCAGAATCTATCTAGGAAGTGTATGTTCTCTAAAGCTTGGTTGAAGCTGTTTATGCAGAAGCAGCATGGTTACAGGTGAATTCTTGCAGTGATAAAAGACTCTTAGAAGTGTTATGCACATGCTGGAAGGGACTAAGTGCTGTCAGTCGAGGCTTTCTGTACATTTATTACTACATATATACCACTGACTGTGCAGAGACTGGCATTTTTGGAGAAGGCAAAGAAAATCACAGTCCCAAATGTTACAAAATCACAGTGCAGAAAGGAGCTGTGCCTTTAACTGCTTTAACAGTCTTGGGAGAAGAAACAAATGCAGTGCAAAACCGTAGGCTCATCAGAACACACCAAGAAAAGTTGTATTTAAGATCGAAGAGCATGTTCTAATTATTTTGAGCTCCTCTCTGTGGAAGCAACCACGGGGATCACAGCTATTGCTAAGGAACTCTGCTGTTCAGGGATGCTTTCAGGGCACTCTGATTACAGGTAACATTCCAGGTCCCCAGTGAAACTGAACTGCACTTGTTTCACAGCAATTAAAAAGTTGATGCTTTTTCCTCTTTCAGATGCAAGTCTTGTTTTTCTACAGTACATTTACAACTTGTAGGAGAATGATCAGGGTAGTAAAAAGAAGATAGAGTAGGTCACAGGTAACTGACCTTCCAGATTTTGTCCAGATGCTCAGATTTCAAGTGGAACAGGCTGGTTAAAACTTGGACATGTGTGTACATCAGATTTATCACAGCAAATACAAATTCCAAAACAGGGAGGCAGAAGAATAATTTAAGATAATCTCCCATAAATGGGAGTTAGGACAGTTGGGGACAGACTCTTTTATAACCCTATTGCACCTTCCCCTGAGGCAACAGTGTTACATTAAATGAATAATTGATCTGAGCAATAATACCAGTTCCTACATTTATAGAAAATGCAGTACAACCTACTGTTCCAGTTAACTGGGAAGGTGAATTGTTAGAAAGCATTTTGATTGTGGCATTTTATCCCTTTATTTACATTTTTATAAATTTTAATAACTTCCTTTTACAGTAGATAATTTAATTTACTTGTCTGTGAACCACTGATAACAGCTTTCACTGCTGATGTTCACCTAAAACTGTTTCTAGTAATACTGCAGTTCTACAAACATTCCTAATT